>CAWUFW010000491.1:1105000-1362500 GCA_963921515.1 Calotriton arnoldi | reverse complement strand
CTCAGCAAGGACATACACTACCCAGGAAGAACACTTCCTGTGGCATCGTGGAATGGCTATACAATAACCAACGAATACCCCACATAGGGTATGTCACATCCCTATAAAAAGCAAGGGAACATCTCTTGAGACTAGCTCCTAGACAGAGAAATCGAAAATAAGGCAAAAACAGCAGTCTAGCTGTACAGCCTATCTGGGAATAACAGCTTGAACCCAGAGACTGATAGTACGTAAGGAAGATAAAGCAGTGACAACACCGCAACCACTAACACTCACTAAGTCCGCAACAAAAGGGCTAGAGGAAATGCCAACTACTGAATACCAGACATGAGGCGCTGGACAACAGAGTCAGCGTGGCTATCAAAAAGTTGGACCCCGTCAAAAGGTAAGTCCTTAAGACTTTCCTGAACATTGTCAGGGAAACTGCCATCACGTAACCAAGCATGGCGTCATAGAGCACCTGATCTGACCATAGCTCTACCCACAGAGTCTGTGGGGTCCATGGCCGACTGAATTGAAAATTTGGCCAGCTCGCGAGCATCCTGAAGTATCTGAGTGAGGTCAGCTCAAGGACCTTCCGGAAGAGAGGGAAGGAGACGCTCAACCGATTCCCAGAAGGCAAAAGAAGCCCGTCCAAACACGCAGGATTTGTTTAAAGACCTGAGGGCCGAGCTAGTGGACGCAAACAAATGGTCGAAGCATCAGAGGACAGGATAAACGCAGCGAAGCTGAGGTTGCCTGAACAACCAGCCCTTGAGTCCTAGGTGTGAGGACAGACAGACAGGATCATCTGGAGCGATGACGGTGTGCGATGGCGCGCTCCACAGAGCCCCCCGAATAGGGTCTCGCCCAATGTCGTACAATGACTCACCAAAGAACAGCAAAGGTTCAACATTAGTGTTGCCCCGGTGGAGAAGATCCAACAAGGGATCTGAGGGCAGAGACACAAGTGGCGGCTGGAATTGCAAAATGCCAGCAGCTTTGCGAATGACCCTAGCAAACGCTGCAGTAGCCTCCGTCGCCATTCTAGGGGGGAACAGCAAGTCGTAGGTAGGGGACGGTTGCAGGCTAAAGGTCAAAGAAACTTGTGCCAGGGCTTCCAACTGCTCAACTCCACCAGGATGTGTAGAGTGTTCAGGAAACACTGGGAAGTGTGAATCCACAGGGGCCTCCTCCTCCATTTGTCAAGCAATTGTAAAGGACTATTTCTGATGGTGACTACGCCGAGTGACATCGGGACGGCTTCAAATCGACGTCCACCTCGATGGGAGATTGCGGTGTCGAGTCGGAGACAAGTCCCTTGCTGCGGCCACCACAGATGCCACTACAGGAAGCCTCACCGGACTGTTTCCGGACGTCATAGCTGGGCTGCGGCCTGACGTGTCAAAGGGAAGCCCAACTGGACTGATTCCCGACATCGTAGCGGCTCCGGAAGCAGAGCCGTGGCACACGATCAGCGCAGAGTCCCTACCACCTCTGTGGGGCCCGAAAGCACGCCAGGGAGAGGGGTTGACCCAAAGATGGCCTGCAAAGCCTGAAAATAGGTTTCCATCTGGGTCCTAGTCGCCCCTTCACCAGGAAATGGTGGATAGGTGGGGGTTGACTGTTGTGGAGCCGTTTCTGGTAAAGACCGGGAGGAACGGGCACCAGTGTCACGGCTACGCGAGGCCGACTGCCTCCGTGACTTCTTCTTGTGCTTACCCGAGGAAGGCGAACGGCATCCACAGGAACGACTCCGTGATCTGCCCTGAACAGAAGCTCTAGCCCGAGATGGGGACCGACGATGCTGGGACTCTGAACAGGACATCCGGGCGGACAACAATTTCATCCGTCGTTCCCTCAAGGATTTCAGATTCCTACAGGCGTCGCACTCCCCAGAGTTGTGGTGCTCATCCAAGCACCACATACAAATCGCGTGCGGATTCATCGCTGACATCTGCTGCGTACAGGTCTTGTACGCCTTGAATCCCGAAGTCATCGGCACACTGTACTGGACGCTAAAAGGCGTCAATAAGGCCAAAAGAGACAAAGAGGCCAGAGGAACAGCTTCTCCTGGATCCGCGTTGCAGCGCGGAAAAGAAGAAAACTGAAGTCAGCGCGCTGGGAGGGACTTATATGGCTCCACTGACGACATATCCGTGGACGACGTCAGAGCAGAGGCACTGCTGAAAAATCTCCGGATCCAGCCTGGCACCTGGGGGAAATTCTAAGTTAAGGAATCTGCGGCTAGATGGCTCTACCAGATATAATATCGTTATAATTAGTTGATTTGTCAAACTCTATAAAACCCCAATGCGGCTTCATGACCTTCCGGCCAGCGCTCTTCGCCTGATGCGCCACATGTGTCTCAGGCGAACACTGTTCAGGTGTCCGATTTTAAAATTCTCATGCCCGCCTGGTAATCTTGTGTGCCCATTTGCCTGCAAATAGGTTTTATCCACTTCGATCTAGGCCATGCGTAAGCTGGACATACAAACGTAACGTGGGGCATAGATTCTGTGTGGGAATTGCACCTAGGGCAATTTCTTGGGGTTAGTGTTATGCCACCCACTTTAGAAATCGTACACAGGGAGGGAACCGAGCCTGAACTGAATATACAGCTTTCCATCAAGCGGTATTAAGATTAAATCTAAATAAGGCTCCAAGTAGCTAGTTTGCTTATGAATTCTAAATTCCGCTGTTAACCTGCCAGAAAACTTCTTGGGGGAGGCTATCTGAGTGACCCAATCCCAGTAGTGACGTTTAATTTTGCTTCATTGCGACAGGGATATACTAGGGTTGTCCCAAGCTTCCTTTAACCCTATATCTGTTAGGAGCCTCCTTATATTACGCAACCAGCTGATCTCGTTGTTTTTGTCGAGGCGGGTTACTTCTATCAAGGCATCTGCATAAGAGGAAAGTTCAGGGACTGCTCTGATTCTAACCCAGAACAACAACAGGCGGAGCTTAGCGATGTCATTAATCCGTCTCCTGCCCAAGTCCAACATTAAAGGGTGAAGTGGAGTGCTCTGGGGTAGCGATACCAGGTTCCTCAGAAATTTGTGCTCGGATCTAGTGAGGTGCTCCAAGTTGTCGAAATCCCACAATTCTGACCCATACAGGGCGGAGTTGACTGCCTTTGCATCATAAACTTGTAAGGCCGCGGCTACTGGTTTGCTTGTTGATAGGAGATGTTCCTTCCCTAGAACCTCTGTTATTTGTTTGTTTCAAGGCCATTTTTTGAACATGGAAACTCCAGGACATTTTCTCAGACAGTTTAACACCTAGATACTCAAACATGTTCACTCTTTCTAGCGTTACCCCTTCCAATAATGGCCTGCCCCTATAAGATCTATGGAGGTTTAAGGTCCTAAATTTGGTTTTGGAGGTGTTTATCATTAGGCCCCACATGTCACAAAAGCATTTAAATCTGTCTAGGAGTAACTGGAGCCCACTCTGGGTTTTTGACACCAGCAGAGTATCGTCTGGGAAAAGAAGGGTCACGATCTTTTCCCTGTCTAAAGTTGGAGCATCTGCAGGCTTTTGGGAAAGAAATAGTACTATGTCATTCATGTAAAATGAGAAGAGCGTGGGCGCTAGTACACGTCTCTGCCGTACTCCCCTACCAATGGGGATTGGATCAGTGAGTTGCCCCTGTGTACCCCACCTCACTCTGGTGAAGTTGTCTTCAGGTAGCCTTATGACTAAGTTGAGGATTTCAATCGAAGTTCCCATTTCTTTAAGTACCTGCCACAACTTCTGTCTAGGGACTAGGTCGAACGCTGTCTTCAGATCAATGAAGGCTATGTTAAGGCTACCCTTACCACTGACCACCGCTTTCCAAAAAGGAGGAGAAGGTGGAACACCTGGTTGACTGTCCCAGTTTTTTCCCTAAAGCCAGCTTGAAAAGGGGTTAAGATAGCGTTTTCTTTGGCCCACATCTGTATTTTCTGTAGGAGCGCTCGGCAAAATACTTTTTGAATTGCATCGATTAGGCTGATGGGCCTATAATTACAGGGGAGATCTCTATCCCCATTTTGTATATGGACACCACCTCTGCCCCTCACCATGAACTCGGAATCGGAGCGCCTCTTGCTATGGCGTTCGAGAGCAATAAAATGCAACAGGACCAACTCGAGCTAGCAGATAGGAAGAGGTCCCCTGGTATGCCATCGGGGCCTGAGGCTTTTGACTGAACTATTCTACCAATGGAGGCTTCGATATCCTTAATGGAAAAAAGGTTGCTGCCTGATAACTCAGCTGTTGTAAAAACTTCCCTAGCCAGTGGTGGTACGTCATTGTCTTGATAGAGTTGATGGAAGGGGTCATAACAGGCAGATACCGAAATGTAGTTTGGAGGAGGTGGTGCTCTAGCTTCGTCGCCCCACACAATTAATGCCCAAAACGTCATTGAGTCCCTTGCTTCACAGGCTTCCTTGATTTGCTGCTAGCGTGATTCGTCCCACTCTCTTTTGGCTTTTTGTAGGGATGAACTGTATTTCATCCTTGCAATTCTAATATCTCCTCTATCTTTGGATTTGATTGCCTTCAATAGTTGCAATCGAAGGTTCCATACTCTTTGTTGAACCAGGTTGTAGAATTCCTTTTGATGTACCAGGGTGCTGGCCAGTACCTATATACAATAAAGTGTGAGCCTAATCACTTAAAGAGGTGTGTATGGGCTTTAATTACCTCGGCTGACCCTCCTGTTTCCTCGTATAACAGCTCTAATTTGGTCAAGCCTTCCAACAGGTCCTTATGCAACCCTGAGAGTTTTTCTTCATGGAGGATTATCTTGCGCCACTTTAGGCGGCTTTGGTCATTGGACGGCTGAACTTCCTTTGTTAGCTGGTGTTAGGTACCCCCCAAATCGCTCTCATACTTAAACTGAGTGGATTATGGTCACTATCTATGGTTTCTTCCACTGACATGTCGATGACTTCGCCCCAAACCTTCAGGTCTATCATGATGTGATCTATTCGGCTCGGGCTGTTTACCCTATTAAAAGTGTAAGCACCTGTTCTGTCTGAGGTTGTCCTTCCGTTAGCTGCCCTTAGCCCAAACTCTAAGGTTAGGGCTTTTACTTGGAGTGCTACTTGGGACCATTTCTTGATCGGAGGGAGATCTAGTGGGGGGACAGACCACTCAGTGTCTTCCTCGCTTGACTCAGTCACATTGCTTCTATCTAAGGTTTCGAATGTGACATTCAGGTCACCTGCTATCAGCAGTGGATTTTGGGTGGATCTATTATCCAGCAGTTCTTCTAGTCCTTGTTCCTCTAGCATACATTTTATAGATATCTATGGACTTCCTTCCAGGAAACAAGCCTTAAGTTCGCCCCCTGGTCTGAGCGGACATGAGTCGCCTTATTCATGCTTTCTATATTTCTAATAATAAGACCCGCAGCCCTATCTGGAGCTGCTGAACTAGTGTCCAGAGTAGGCCCTTCACATGTTGTTGTCCTTCTACTGTTTGTTTCTACTTGACCACTGCTTTTGTCACCACTGTTACATAATGGCAAACTATCCTCTGTATATGGGCGGCTTGTAAAAGGTGAATACTCAGTCGAGTAATAGCCAACAGTCGCTGGGGACATTTTTGGGAGTCAATCAATTACTTCTGTGGTAGAATTTAAACTGGGACAATCATTTTTATGTGGACGAATTGCATTTGCATGGCCCGTAGGTATACATCGCTTAAATTGGATGGTGGATGAACCATGTGGACAAGTTCTGATGTCGAGGGATATCACATTTTCGACCAGGTCTCCACTTTTTAGCAACAGCTCTATGCTATCAAAAGGGGAGTTGTGAGACTGCTGTTGTCTTGCCCTTAAAATGTGGTCTCTTATGAGTGATCGGCACCCCCTCACATGTCTAATCCAATGTATAGCTTTATTTTTTAATGATTCCTCACCCTCGTACCTGATCGAACTTGCTAATTTCGGTACGTCTGCCATATAGATTATTTTATGGGGCATGTTCTTTGGGCTCTCCTTCTGTATGTCAAGATGACTTCCTATCTTGCTTGGTACAGCCCCCTTCCACTGATTATGGCCGTATGCCCCAGGGAAGCACCAACCTAGCCTTGGGGACGGTATAGGGTTTTCTTTGGAACATCTCAGGTTAGATAGCCCCTGGATCTGGCCTGGCTTGCCTGAAGGAGCTCTGGTCTGGTGAGTGTAGGGGGGGGGCCAATCTGGATTTGGGAGATGACTGGACAGTCTATCTTATCAATTGGTTTGTTGAGCTGGCTTTGGTTGCTCGCGTTGTTTTTGAAGAGCTGCAGCTGAGTTTCAAGAGCTGGTTCACTATCCCAGTAAGTTCGTCTATCAGGGATCTCAGGGCCCCCACATCCAGCCTAAGCTCGGAGATGGCCTGGTCGTCGTGCTTCCTGGATGGCTGCAGAGCTATTATTGGTGTTTCTGGGGCCACCGTTGTTGGACGCACAAAGGCGTCTTTAGGGGAATTTGAAATATCTAACAGAGGGGAAAACCTATTGCTACAAGGGAAGTCTCTTGCTAGTACGCTCGAGGGGTCTTTTTCAAGAAATACAGGTGTCACACCCTCGTTAGGATTCTCTACTATTTGAGGGCATGATACAGGCCTCTTGGATGTAGGCTTTGTAAACATTTTTTGAATGACTGGCATAATGCTGGGACCTGTGCTTCTGTTGAACATAGAGCGGCTTATGATAGGGGGAGGTGGGAACTTGGGGTTCTAAGATATCCTCGCATTCGACCAAAAGGTTGTCGATGCGATCGAGCACGCAATTAACACCAGGGTGCATTGGGATTTTTTTCCGCTTTTTTCCCTTTCCTGGTTGCCCCCGCCCCTCCACCCTCAGTCGCTTTTCGTTTGCCCATTTAGCGATTGCTAGCAAGGGTAATACTCAAATGAGACCAGAACTGCCTTTTTCTAAAAGTCACAAATTAGAAGTCTCATCAATATGCTTCAAAAAAAGTACCTTAGTGTCCTGGCTTCCGAGCCGCAGTGGTGCTGTCATGCGGGGCTGGGAAGTCTGGGGCTTGTAGTTCTTGCCCCTGGTGGTCTGTGCAGGCTGTGGCGGCTTCTCGCGCCGCAGGAACCGCAGCAGTGATTTGAGCGCCTCTGCGCGCAGTGGTGCTGTCACACGGGGCCGGGGAGTCTGGGGCCAGGGAGTCTGGGGCTTGTAGTCCTTGCCCCTGGCGGTCTGTGCAGGCTGTAGTGGCTTCAGATGGATGCATAATAGGCCCTGTGTCTTGTCTGCAAACGTTTGGGAATTCAGCAGCAAGTGACCTTTGTTTTAGTTGAGATACTAGCAAGTGGGCCACTTTGTCCCACTATTCATGGGGTTTCTGCTTGCAGAAGAAAAGCTTTGTAGCTTCAAGGTAATACTGCAATGGTGAATCTCAACAGAAAATGTCTACTATTCTTCATTAGTCAAATTAAATGGAATTCAAGAGCGGGATCGTCAGAAAGACAGGTCCCTCAGGGTTGTCTTGAAGTCACCGGAGAAGGCCATGGATTTCATCCAGGCTTGGAGTTGAAGAACCAAACCTATCCAAATAGCCCTCCCTAGACAATCACTGGTGCCTAGGGCTGACTCAATGACAAACGTGGCTGCATCCTGGCCACCCAGAATGGTTTGGGTCAAGGAAGCCCATAAGTCTTCTGGGACAGTTAGTAAGGTCTCACCAATCAGAGTGCATGGGTGTAGTGTCCCAGGAGGCAGTTGGCGTTGTCAGTCTACCTCAAGGCTAGGCTGGCTGGCAAAAACATTTTCATACCAAACCTTTCCATATATTTGGACTCAAGATGGAAAAGTAGTCAGAAAGGCTTTAAGTTTCACTCTGCTGGTAGACACCTGCACCACCGAATTCTCAGGAGTTGCATGCGGAGTAAAACAATTGAGGGTCACCTGGAGCTGGTCTATGGCAATGTGTGACCTCGTGACTTACCAGAGGGCCACAACACGCTTTAGGCAAAGTGCATGTCAATGAGTGCCTCAGTGAAGGAGAAAAGAGGTTCGGTGTTGTCTGGTCAGGCTGAAGGACTTGAGTGAGGACATTCGTTTTTACCGCCATAGTGCAAGGGTGGAGGTCAAGAACTTCAGCAGAAATCTTGACGACCATGGCAAGAGATGTACTTCCTCAGTTGCTGGCCCAGGGGAGAGCTGCTGGAGCGGAGCGGTGGGGGATGGTTTAACCAACCCAATATTGGGTGAGGTATCCAGCCTACTGGCATCTTGCAGGTCCACATCCCAGTTTTCCTCATCATATTTTAGGCCAAACTCAATACTTTCACCTCCCTTTTTATCCTCATATGGCTAACTCTGTCAGTGTCTGAGCCAAAAAGTTGGGTGAATGTGACTTCGTGGTCATGGTACTGTGTCTGGGTAGGAAGGGTTGAGCAGTGGCTGTGCCACGTTGGGATCGGGGCACAGCCTCTGTCATTACAAATTCAACTCAGAGTCAGACACCACATTGTTCTGTGGGTCCTCTTCCTGTGCAATCTGTGCCAGTATTGACACACAAGGTACTGGTGCAGATTTTGGTGCCAGAAGGATAAGTTACTTACCTGTAATCCTAGTTCTCTTCCAGGGGTATCCTCATCAAAGTCATAAGCACTGAATATTCCCGCCCACGTGCGGGGACCCCGGAAATATAAAAATTATATATGGAAATCACATATATACAGCTCTACATATATGCATATACATATATCATTTTTTCTCATACCAATGCAGCTCTCAATAGGAGGCTAAACAATGTAATTACACACATAAAAAACTACTTTTGCCAATATATAAAAACACCAGAGGACAATTAGTACTTGAACTCGGTTTTTTAATGAGCAAAATACTCATAAATAGTAAAAACTGCAAAATAAGTAGACATTGTTAGCCTACAGGCTGCATTGTAAACCAATAGCATAGAAAATGAAAACATTTTCAACAAAAACTGGCACCGTGCCTTTAAGGCAGCCATGACCCCTAGCTTCCCATCATGCCTCAGGGGTGACAGTTAGGTCAGTTGTTCTTTGCATAACCCTGAAGGTCAGGGCACAAAGATATCCTTTAACACTTTAGAAATCTCTCATTTACCTGGGGAGGCGGGTGGGTTGCTTATGACTTTGATGAGGATACCCCTGGAAGAGAACTAGGATTACAGGTAAGTAACTTATCCTTCTCTTCCAGGGGATCCTCATCAATAGTCATAAGCACTGAATAGAATAGCAAGCCCATCAACCACCTGCAGGTAAATGAGAGTAAAGTGACCCAACACAAAGAAACATAACAGCCGAAATCAGCTGTTGAACAGATTCCTCAAGGAGGCCTGGCCTACTTGGGTGTCTGCTCTGGTGTCTGATTCCAGACAGTAGTGCCTCGTAAATGTATGGACGGACCTCCAAGTTGCCGCCTTACAGATTTCAGACATGGGCACATTTTGAAGAAAAGCAGTAGTAGCCGCTTTTCCTCTA
Source organism: Calotriton arnoldi (assembly GCA_963921515.1). NCBI lineage: Eukaryota > Metazoa > Chordata > Amphibia > Caudata > Salamandridae > Calotriton > Calotriton arnoldi. The sequence continues at coordinate 1,353,060 of CAWUFW010000491.1, read as the reverse complement.
GTAGAATGCGCTCTGGGAGTAAACCCCAGGAGCTTCTGCGCTAATTGATAAGCAAGCTTGATACATGAAACTATCCATCTGGAGATGGAGCGCTTTGAAGCTGCGAACCCAGATCTGATCGACCCATAGTTAACAAATAGTTGATCAGATTTTCTTATAGATTTGGACCGATCCAGATAGAATTTTAAAACCCTTTTGAGGTCCAGAGAATGCAAAGCCCTCTCAGCTGGAGTGGAGGGATTGGGAAAAAAGGTGGGTAGAGAGATGGTCTGATTCACATGAAAATCCGACACCACCTTTGGAAGGAAAGAGGGGTGCGTCCTCAACACAACCCTGTTAAGATGGAAGACTGTATAGGGTTCTTTGGAGCAGAGCGCCTGTATTTCACTCACTCTGCGAGCTGACGTGATCGCTACCAAGAAAGCCGCCTTCCAAGAAAGATGCTGTAAGGTTGCTTTGTGTATGGGTTCAAAAGGCGGACCCATCAATTTTGATAGCACCAGGTTAAGCTCCCAGGGTGGTGAAGGAGGTCGTACCGGAGGATAGACCTTCTTTAAACCCTGCAAAAATCCTTAACAGCCTGTAACTGGAAGAAGGAAGGTTGAGAAGCTGAACGCCTATATGCAGTTATAGCTGCTAAATGCACCTTAATGGAAGAAAACTTCAAACCTGCTTTCGCCAGATAAAGTAGGTAAGGAAGGATGACCTCTTCCTGACCTTTGATTGGGTTACAATTGTTCTGCATACACCACATGTAAAACCGTTTCCACTTGCATGCATACGAATGCCTCGTGGACGGTCTTCTTGCTTCCTTCAAGATGGACATGCAGTCCTGCGGCAGTCCTAAGTGGCCATACTGGAGGACCTCAGGAGCCATGCCGCCAAGTTCAGTGAGGAAGGTTGGGATGATGAATCCTCCCGTTCATCTTGGACAGCAGGTCCGGTCTGCACGGCAGCCTCTTGTGAGGACACTCTGATAGGTGCAGAAGGTCCGGGTACCACCATTGTCTCGGCCAGTCCGGGGCAATTAGTATCATCCTCGTGCACGAATGGGACAGCTTGGTCACCACCTTCGGGATCAGCGGAAGGGGTGGAAAGGCGTACACAAATGCCCCTGACCAGTCTATCAAAAGGGCATTCCCTTTCGATCCTGGTCGGTAGAACCGTGAGGCGAAGTTTCGGCATTTGGCATTTTCGTCGTCCGCGAAGAGGTCGATGGTGGGACGACCCCATGTCTGGAAGATGTCTTCGACGACCTCGTCGTTGAGCACCCAGTCTTCTCTGTCTTCGAAGTGACGGCTGAGTGCATCCGCTCTCACGTTCTGTTCTCCTGGCAGGTGGACTGCTGTGACTGCCAGATTCCGAGCCAAGAGCCAATGCCAGAGTGCTTGAGCTTCCAGGGAAAGTGTGCGTGAGCGAGTTCCCCCTGTTTGTTCAGGTAGTACATGGTGGTGGTGTTGTCCGTCTGTACTAACACTGAGGTTGCCTGAATCGAGGGGAGGAAAGCTTTGAGGGCTAGGTGTACTGCTCTCAGCTCTAGCATGTTGATGTGATAGGATCGCTCCTTTGGAGACCACAGTCCTTGAGTCTGGAGAGAACCCATGTGGGCTCCCCAACCCTGCAGCGAGGCGTCCGTGATCAGTGTCTGAGCAGGCGGAGGTTGATGGAAAGGAACTCCGACTTGCAAATTTTGTTTTCTCATCCACCAAGGTATGGAAGCTCGAGCCGCGTTTGATGGACTTATTTTTCGTCCCAACGAGCGGTCTGCTGGTCCCACTTGTCCTCCAGATCCTGCTGAAGAGGACGCATTCGTAGTCTGGCATTGGGAACCAGGAAGATGCAGGATGCCATCGACCCTAGCAGGGAGGCAATCCGACGCACAGGTAGTTTTCTGTTGCGCAGAACCAGCTGGCATTTCTGTATGAGGGAACACTGTCTCTCCTCCGAAGGAAACACTTTTCCTACCGTGGAGTCTAGCAGAGCTCCTAAAAAATGTATTTTCTGTGTTGGCTGTGAAGTTGATTTGACGAAATTCACATGCAGGCCCAGCCGGTGACACAGCTCGAGACAGCTCAAGAAATGAATCCTCACACTGTCTGGGGAAGGACCTTTCAACAGCCAGTCGTCCAAGTACGGGTATACGAAGACGCCCCTGCGGCGCAGTGCGGCTGCCACCACCGCCATGCACTTCGTGAACACTCTGGGGGCTGACTTCAACCCGAAGGGTAGAACCTTGAACTGGTAATGAGCGGATCCCACTAGGAATCGCAGGTACTGTCTGTGATACTGATTGATCGGAACGTGAAAATATGCATCTTGCAGATCCAGCGAGCACATCCAATCCCCCTGCCTGAGATGTGGATATATTTGATGGAGAGCCAACATGCGAAACTTTTCCTTTTTTATGGATAGGTTGAGTGACCGCAAGTCCAGAATGGGTCTGTACTCTGCTTTTTGGCCTTTTTTCTTCACCAAAAATATCTTGAGTAAACCCCTTTTCCTCTTTGAGATACTGGCACCCTCTCGATGGCTGACTTTCTGAGAAGGGTGGCAACCTCTTTCTGCAAGAGTTTTAACTGGTGACACGACGGAGGAACTGGAGGGATTGATGGTGGGCGATGTTGAAAACGTAGAGAGTACCCATTCTGCAACGTGGCTAGTACCCACCGATCCTTTGTGATAGCTCGCCACTCTTCGAGATGATCTGCGATACTTCCCCCACTGGAGTGGTGAACGGCGACAGGGGAAGTGAGTGTTCATTGTTTCGACTGCGTCTTGGCGGAATTGTTGCCTTGTTGCTGGTTTCTTCCTCCTCTGGAGGAGCGTCTGCCCCGATACTGCGTTTTTGCTGGCCTTGCTGATCCTGATTTTTCTGCCAATGAGGGTTTGAACCCTCTGTTGGGAGGATCGTCTATTGTAAGGACGGAATCTCCTACGGAATTCCTTTCTTTTCTCCAGGCCCACCGCTTTAAGCGTGTCCAGTTCCGTTTTCATCCGCGTCATCTCTTCATCCGTGTGAGTCCCGAACAAAGAGGAACCAGAGAACGGAAGATTGAGGATGCGTGACTGCGCTTCTGGCCTGAGTGCTGTAAGACGTAGCCATGATGTTCTCCTTGCGCATACCCCATGAGCATAAGCATGTGCCGAAAGGGTAGCTCCATCCGCCGCAGCACTGATGACCTGGTTAGACACCTGACTGCCCTCTGTTAAGATTTCTTCAAAATCTTTACGGTCTTCCTGTGGCAACTTTTCAGTGAATCTCTGTAGTGAGTCCCACAGAGATCTGTCGTAGCGGCCCAGGAGTGCCGCTGCATTGGAGACCTTCAACATGGAGGCCGAAGTGCCACAAACCTTCCTTCCCCAGGAATCCTGCACCTTGCTCTCCTTGTCTGGTGGGACAGTAGAGGAGGATGCCACCGCATGAGTCTTCTTTGCCGCCGCAATTACGACTGAATCCGGAGGAGGGTCAGCCCTGAGGAAGAGCGGATCGTCCTCTGGTGAACGATACTTTTAAGATCCTCGCTGGGGCGGTCTTAACACTCGCTGGCGTGAGAAAGATATCCATCACTGGCTCTATGATGCCTGGTACCAAGGGAAGCAGAGGTTTAGTTGCTGCTCTTTGGTGTAGAGTCTCAAAAATCACCGAGGACTTGCTTTGACGAGTTGGCATAGGGATACCCAGCTTTACAGCTCCTCTGCCAAGAATGTCCTGAAAAGTGTAGATGTCGTCCACCGGAGAGACCCTCGACGGTGGACTGTTCAGTCAAAGTAGGCGAATAGTCTCTATGGGATGTATGAGTGGAAGAAGAGGACGGAGTAGGCGATCTGTGTGCTCTCCTCCTGCTTCTTGATCTAGACCTCCTCCTGTGTGAGTGCACCGGTGTGCGGCTGCGAGCTCTTGTTCTTGAAGGAGATCGCTCTTTATCCTGAGTTAAACGAGCCAACGGGGATCTGTTCTGATGGCTCGAGTAATTCCTGTCCGTAGCCCAGTGATGTAGAGGCCTGTGCCATCGTGGCGATAAATGGATGGAAGGCGATCTGTGGCTCTCTCTTTCCTTAGGAGACTGAGCAGGAGGCGTGAAGCTCAGCTCTTCATGCCTTGTTGGAGAATCTTGGTGACCCCCTGACACTGGGCTGTTGGACGTCGAGATAACCACCTCCGGGGATCTGGACGAACCTGAAGGTGACGAAGACAGGCTCACTGGAGGTGAGGTGTTTCCAGAAGGGCGCTTTGACGTTGACCTAGAGCGTCTAAGCGTCGACTGCCCTCTCAACGGAGACGTATGTCTCGACGTTGACTTTCTTCTCTTAGAAAGTGGACTTCTCGGCGACGAACGTCTCTCCAACACTGGTGCAGTGTCCTGCTTTGACACTCCCTGCACCCTTTCAGGAGATTGCTGTGTCGACGTCGACCGGCGTTGGACTGCCGGCGACGGAGGTCTTGGTCTCGACGTCGAAAATCCACTCGGCGGAGTCATCCGCCTCGACGGCGTGGAATGATGGATCGTCTGCTTCGACGCCGAAGGAGGTGTCCTGTGTCTCGACGCCGAAGATCGTTGCTTTGATCCCGGCGGAGATCTGTGTCTCGATCGCCCGATGAGGAGGCGGCGACGGAGAGATGCGCCTCGACGTCGATCGCCGCTGACGAGACGGGGAGATGTGCTTCGACGTCGATCGCCGTTGATGAGGCGGCGACGGAGCGCTGTGCCTCGACGTCGATCGCACCTGCGACGACGGAGCGCTGTGCCTCGGCGTCGATCGCGCCTGCGGCGACGGAGCGCTGTGCCTCGACGTCGTACGCCCACCCGGCGCCGACGGAGACCTGTCTCTCGACGTTGAGCGCCGCCTGGTTGACGTCAACGGAGGACCTGTTACCTTCGTCGACGAAGATTTCGTAGTCGAAAGATGATGCGCCGGCATCACCGAAGTCTTCAACGCCGATTTCTTCGTCGCCGATTTCTTCGACGTCGATACCGACGCCCGACGGAGAACAGGTCGGGACTTTTCCTCTCGACGTCGACCGAGTTCTCCTCTTCTTCTGCCTCACAGGAGACCTACCTCTTTCAGAGAGGCCATAGAGACGGATCCTGTCCCTCTCCTTGATAGTCCTTCTTGATAACTTCTTACAATGCTGGCAGTTGTCAGAAGAGTGGGACTCAGGGAGGCAGAGAATACACACAGGATGTGTATCTGTTCTGGCCTTCTTCTTGCCACATGACGGGCAAGGATCGAATAAAGAAGGCATTTCCAAAAATAAACCTTTTCTGAAACACAAAAAGGTGCTACTTGCACTCTAGGACCAAAAGACGTCGAGTGAAAGTAGAAAAACTAGATCTTTATAGATATTTTTTGACAGAAAGTCAAAAAAGCAAGAGCTGAAAATCCAGGGTCCTGACTGAAGGAGCCGGAAAGAACAACTGACCTAACTGTCACCCCTGAGGCATGATGGGAAGCTAGGGGTCATGGCTGCCTTAAAGGCACGGTGCCAGTTTTTGTTGAAAATGTTTTCATTTTCTATGCTATTGGTTTACAATGCAGCCTGTAGGCTAACAATGTCTACTTATTTTGCAGTTTTTACTATTTATGAGTATTTTGCTCATTAAAAACCGAGTTCAAGTACTAATTGTCCTCTGGTGTTTTTATATATTGGCAAAAGTAGTTTTTTATGTGTGTAATTACATTGTTTAGCCTCCTATTGAGAGCTGCATTGGTATGAGAAAAAATGATATATGTATATGCATATATGTAGAGCTGTATATATGTGATTTCCATATATAATTTTTATATTTCCGGGGTCCCCGCACGTGGGCGGGAATATTCAGTGCTTATGACTATTGATGAGGATCCCCTGGAAGAGAACCAAAGTTGGCACCAATGCCAACCCGAAGTGGGTTTGAGGCGCAAGGTTGGATATGGCTCCTTGTGCAACTGAAGTGAGAATTCGAGGTATGGTGACGCCCTCGCCCCCTTCTCTAGAGATTGAGAGTGGTGGGAAGGGGCCAAGTTCCACTTGAACTTTTTATGCTTCTTGTTGGACTTACCTGAAGACTTTGACTGCAATGAAGATCTGTAGTGGCAATGAGTCTGCACTCTCAACTTCGACCGGAAGCAGGAACTGCGTGGAGTCTTGTGGTGTTTTGTCACTTAGAGCTTCATGTTCTCAGATGACTTTTGGGGTCATCTGGCTGCAGTTGCTGCAGGCCTTAGAGTCATAGGCCGAACCCAAACACCAGTGGCACACCTCATGGGGACCTGTGACAGACATCTGCTTGCAATAGTCCCTGCAAGGTTTAAGCTCTGTAGTCTTAGGAGGTGATATGTTCCCTTGCACGCTGGTAGCTTTTGAGAAAAACTGCCAAGAAAAAAATCTCTGTAAGAGACTAAGAGAAGAAGCGGAGCTCCGGATCTGCATATGAAGTTGTGAAAAGAAACAAACTGACGTCAGCACGCATGGGTAGCGCTGACATGCAGCTCTGTTGGTCATTTCTAGATTGGAACGGTGATGCTGCATGCAGCAGCACTGCTTTTGTTTCATGATCCAGTCTGATGGCTGGGGATATTCACAAGGTGAGGAATCTGTAATTAGACGTATCCATCAGAACTATTTACTAGCAAGTGGACATGCAATAAGTAAAATGTTAATAACTCAGTAATCATCTGTTCGCAGCTAGCAGTGCTGTAGATTCACATACTCTTCATGCTCATGCCATCTAGTGTTCAACATGGGTGTTTGAAATTTGCTTTTGTTCTATGAACTTTTCTGTCACAAGACGCCAGTGACACCCCTCCCTTAGCTCACAATGCAAAATCCACCTAAGATTGTTTTCCCCCAGGGGGTTAAGTAATGTTAGTTAAGTGTAATGAAATATAGAATAAATGTACTGTGCATTAAGAGGCAACTAATGTAAATATCTTGGATCAGTACTCGCTTCCAGGGATCAGGGTGGGTGTGAATCTACAGGACTATAAGCTACAAACAGATGGTTAAAGGTTAAGTATCTTTTTCTGTTCATAAAATGCATGGTTGTTGATACACATGCTCTGCATAGATTGCAAAGCAGTTCCTCCCCTAAGCGTAGGCTAAAGAGCAGGAGATACAGATGTTTGAACAAAGTTCTTATGATTCTTTGGGTAACTAAAGTTACAAATGTCTGCAAAGGGTAATGTTATTTAAGAAGGCCATAGTCGCTGCCTTCTTATGAGTGGAATGTGCTCTCAGCACTACATGTAGCGTACACTTATATTTGGTGTCACATGTTTGTAAACACTTAATCCATCTGGCAATCCCACCCTTGGAAATGGTGTTTCCTATTTAAGGTTTTGCTAAACCAACGAGGAGGTATGTACTTTGCTGATAGCTTTAGCCCCGTTAATGTAGTACATTAGTGCCCTTTTGACATCAAGTGTATGTAAGGTCCATTCTGCTACAGACTATGCATGTGGGAAGAAAATGGCCAACTCAACAGTTTTTTTCCATGAAATGGGGAAATCACTTTTGGAAGAAACTTTGGGTTTGTTCCCAACACTACCCTATCCTTGTGTACTTGGACAAAGTGTTCTTCCACTGATAGTGCTTGCAGCTCACCAATTCTCCTGAGAGAATTGATAGCAACCAGGAAAGCTACCTTCCAAGAGAGGAACTGCATGCCACAAAAGTGTAGTGGCTTGAAAGGATGCCCCACCAATCTTGTTAGAACTCGATCTAAATGCCACCCTAGTGCTGGAGCAATTGCTGGAGGAATGACCATTTTAAGGTCTTCCATGAAGGCCTTGACCACAGGTATTTTAAAGAGACAAATGTACTATGTTATGCATCTAAGCTGTCACTGCCTCCAAATGTAACCAAACAGAGTGTATACCAAGCAAGCTTACTGCCTAAGCCATAACGAATGTTGAAGAGAAGCTTTAAGAGCGGCGGCTATCTGTTTTTCCAAACAATAATGGACCAATATTTTCCACTTTGCAGTATAGCAAGCGGGCATAATGGGTTTATGTGCCTTGTGCAGAACTTGCATCCAACTCTTCTGGGAGTTTCAGGTAGTCAAACACTAGGTCCTCAAGTGCCATATTACCAGATTCAACTTCCTGAGGTCTGTTTGCACAAACTTACCCGGATGCTGAGTTAGGAGATTCAAACTCAGTGGTAGCTTTTCGTGATAATGCACCAACATTTTCAGCAGCATGAAATAACACTGCTGTCTTGCCCAAGTTGGTGCCACAAGAATGAGGGTCGTTGATACTGGACTCATTTTCCTTGAATTCCTTAATTTCTAATAGAGATAGAGTAGGAAAAGCGAAGACAAATATCCCTGACCAATTCACCCACAGTGCATTGCCCATGGACTGAGAGTGTAGGCACCTGGAGATGATGTTTTGTGAGTTGGAGAAAAGATCAATTGTGGGAGTGTTTTGCCTTGAAGGACAAGTAACTTACCTCTGGTAATGTCTTATCTGGTAAACATATGATCTAGCCGCAGATTCCTTATCGTTGAATTTCCCAGGCATCAGAATGGATCTGGAAGATTTTTCTATGAGCAATACCCCTGCACACCGGTAGGTGGCGTCGGTCGGCTTCACATTTCGCCATCAGCGCCATTGTGACGTCCGCGTCACCTATATAGGCACCACTTTGGCACGCCGACGTCAGTTACTTTTCACAACTTTCCACGCCAGAAGACCGGAGCCAGAAAATGCGCTGACATTGATGTGTTTTTGAACAAATAGGGCCCTGAAATGGATCAGCCTTGTCCCTAGAAACCTGTCCACAGTGTGGGGTGGATGGGTGGGTCGGTAAGTAATCTGAGGCTAGAGCATGTCTCTACCAGATAAGCCCTTACCAAAGGTAAGTAACTTGTCCATCTGATGGACATCTAGCAGCAGATTCTTTACCTCTGTATAGATACCCTAGGAATATCATCCCCGCAGGAGAGACTGCGGACAAGTTTAGACCAGGAAGTCCTGCAGGACAGAGAGGCCAAAAAGGTTGTCCCTGCAGACTTGACTGTCCAGGCAGCAGTAATGGGTAAACTTGTGCAGGGATGCCCACGTTGCTGCTTGACAAATGTCAAAGACTGGAACTCAACGTTGCAACACTGTGGTGGAAGCATTAGCTAGAGTGGAATGAGCCCTTAAGCTTTCAGGAGGCTGCTTTTTTGGCCAGAGAGTAGCAGATTTTGATGCAGAGGATGACCTATCGCAAAATAGCCCTCTTCTGCACCGCATGACCTTTCTTCATTCCAACATACCCCACAAAGTGTTGATCATCCAACCCGAACTCTTTAGTGTCATCAAGGTAGAACGACAACGCTCTTTTTGGATCCAGATGGTGGAGTCGCTCCTCTTCTTTAGAGGGATGCGGAGGAGCAGAGAAAGTGGGCAAGGTGACAGATTGCTCCACATGGAATGGTGTTACCACTTTCGGGAGGAAAGCGGCCCTAGTGCAAAGCACCAATTTATCAGGGAATATTGTCAGGTATGGAGGCTTGGGTGATAACGTCTGCAATCCGCTCAACCTCCTGGCAGATGTGATTGCCATTAAAAAGGCTGTTTTGATGGTAAGCAGCCGGAGGGGGCAGTTGTGCAGAAGTTCAAATGGAGCACACATCAGGAAGGTAAGAACCAAATGAAGGTCCCACCGAGGCATAATGAAAGGGGAAGGTGGGAACATATGTACAAGGCCTTTGAGGAATCTATTTACAATAGGAGATTTAAATAATGAGGGTTGGTCTGGTAGCCTCAGGAAGGCAGAGAGGGCCGAAAGGTACCATTTGAGAGTGCCCAGTGCAGAGCTCTGCTGGGCAAGTGTCAAAATAAAAAGCAAAACTTGAGAGGATGGCAGAAAGAGGATCAATAAACCTTTCTATACAATATTTTACAAACTTGTTCCACCCGCAGGTGTACACGGTCTGGGGGAGAGGGCTGCCCAGCCGCCAAAATAACATTGCAAACTTCAGGAGGAAAATTGAATGGTATCAACTGCCGCCGCTCAATTTCCACGCAAGAAGGCGTAGAGTTGACAGATTCGGGTGGAGGGCCCTCCCCTGCTGCTGCGACAGAAGATCCTCCGAAGGGGCAGCCTGATCGGAGGATTGATGCTCAACTGGAGAAGCTTGGAATATCAGACTGTCTATGCCCAGTCCGGAGCCACAAGAATGACTTGGGCCTGGTCGCTCCTGATCTTCTTGAGCACTCTGGACAGGAATGGTATGGGCGGAAAGGCATATAGGAGGCCTGAGCTCCACTGGAGACGTAAAGAGTCTCCGAGTGAGTGCCGCCTTGGAAACATAAGTGCGCAAAACTGCTCACAATTAACATTTTGGAAGAGGCGAACAGATATAACCAAGGCTCTCCCCACTGTTGAGAGACCTTGCACCACCTCAGGATGGATGCCGCTAGGCATCAATGGGTGAGTATGTCCACCCTGGTGTTCAGAGAACCTGCTAGGTGTTGAACCACCAGGGATATGCCCTGCTGTTCCAGCCATGTCCAGAGACGAAGGGCCTCTTGACAAAGGGTCCACAACCCCACCCCGCCCTATTCGTTGCAGTACCACACGGCGGTGGTGTTGTCTGTGAACACTTGAACCAGCTTCCCCTTGATTAAAGGAAGAAAGGCTTTCAATGCCAACGAATCGCTCGGAGCTCCAGCAAGTTGATGTGGAGTCTGGATTCCGCCAGAGACCAGAGTCCTCTGATCTCCACCTCTCCCAGATGGCCGTCCCATCCCAGGAGTGACTCATCTGTCACTACTATGCGGTCTGGCTGGGGAAGGCAGAGGGGTCTTCCTATGACCCAATCGCGGTTGATCAACCACCACTGCAGGTCCTGTGCAGTTCCCTCCGAGATCTGGATCATGTCGGAGAGATTCCCCTGATGCTGCGCCCACTGGAACTTCAGGTCCCACTGCAGAGCCTGCATATGCCATCAGGCATGTTCACTAGCAGGATGCAGGAGGCCATGAGGCCCAGCACCCTCAGAGTCATTCTCACCGAAATCCAGGATAGAGGCTGAAACATCGGTATCATAGCCTGAATGTCCTGGACTCGCCATTCGGGGGGATAGGCTCAAAATTGCACTTTGTCTAGTACGGCTCAGATGAAAGGGAGAGTGAGAGGGAGTCAGGTGTGACTTCAGCACATTGATAGGGAACCCCAGCAAATGCAGGAGGTTCATCGTAGTCTGGAGGTGGGAGACGACAGCCTGGAGGGAGCCCTCCTTCTACAGCCAGTCATCGAGATAGGGGAAGACTAGAACCCCGGCTCTGCGCAGATGAGCTGTGACCACCGTCATCATCTTTGTGAACACCCGAGGGGCACTGCTAAGGCCAAAGGTGAGCACAGTGAACTGAAAATGCTTGTGGCCTACCGTAAAGCGTAGGTAGAGCCAATGTGCAGGCAGGATAGAATGTGAAAATAGGCATCCTGCAAGTCCAACACTAGTATCCAGTCTCCTGGGTCCAGGGCAGACAAGACCTGAGCCAGAGTGAGCATCTTGAACTTTTCCTTTTTGAAGAAGTAGTTGAGGGCCTGCAGATCTAGGATAGGGCAAAGACCCATGTCCTTTTTCAGGACCAGAAAGTAACAAGAGTAACTACCAGAGCCTACTTCCTCCGTCCGAACCCTCTCCATGGCTACCTTGGCCAAGAGAGTCATGACTTCCTCCTGAAGCAAAGTCAAGTGATCCTCCGCCAGCCAGTCGTAAGTTGGAGGCATGGAGGGAGGTGTAGTCTCGTAGGGGAGGGAGTAGCCCCTGTCCAAAGTGATGTTCTGCCAGTGGCGGAGGGGATTGCTGACCCTGCCACCAACTGGCCGCCCATGATCTAGAAGGGCTGGACTAGTAAGGTTTAGAGGCTGAGGCTGCAGGGGGTGAGATGGGTGGGGGGGGTCTGACCTGACCTCTGGCCGCTCGACCCATGCTGTCAGAAGGAGCTGCGCCAACAGCCATGTGGAGGATGCTTAACTTTTGCTGCAGTCTTGTGGCTGGGGTATGGCTGGCGTGTGGCCACTGAAAGGCCCAAGGATTTGGCCATAGCCCATGAGTCCTTAAAGCACTCCAGCGCCATGCCAGACTTGTCTCCGAAGAGACAAGTGCCATCAAAGAACATGTCCATATGAGAGGCCTGAACATCCCCTGAAAAGCCAAAAGTCCTCAACCAGGCATGGTGTTGAACAGCCACTATTGGTAAAATCGCTCTACCCAGAGAGTCGGTTGTGTCAAGACCACAACGAATGGCGAACTTTGCTGCATCTTTCTAGTCTGATGCAGCCTGGGAGAGGATGACCCGGGCCTCCTCTTGGACCTGTGGCAGTACTTGCACAACGGTTCCTACAGGGAGTAGGAGTAACTGCCCAATAAGCATGCAGTGTTCACCAACCTCAATAGAAGGCTGGCGGAAGAAAACATTTTCTTACCCGAAGTGTCCAGCCTCTTGGATTCCCTGTTCGGAGGTGCGGAAGGAATGTGCCGTGGGATGTGGAGGCTTGGACCACCAAGCTCTCGGGGTAGGGTGGTTGGTGAGGAATCTTGGGTCGCCCGGTGCATGGTGATGGGGGCGGGAGATTGTCCTATTCACCGGAGCCCGTGTGCTGGGCTTGGACCAGGTTCCCAGTAGGCCTTGTTTAAAGGCAGCAAGGGTTCAGAGGAGGAGACACCTGGCTACAGGACCTCTGTCAAGATATTCGTCTGGACGGCCACGGAAGGGAGTTGATGGTCCAGGGCCTCAGCTGCCCTTCGCACCACCATAGCATATGATACTTCCTACTCCGTAGCCACTGTAGGGGGAGAAAGCAGGACAGAATTTGGAGCGGTATCCAGTCCTCTTGCCTCATTCAATTCCTCCTACCAGTCCATTTCTCGGTAAGGCTGGTCTTGTAAAGGGTCCAACAGCGCCTCCCAATCTCCATTCATTCCTAGAATGGCATGGTGACAGGGGCCGCACAGTTTGGAAGCGGAGTCTTCTTAAACATGATGTAAAGCCTACACACCAAAAAAGGGGTTGACAAAACGTCAAAAAAGCCTGTCAAGAAGTGACAGTGGGTAGCTCTATTCACAGATCTGCGCTGGCTGGCGAGTTAAGAAAAAAACTGACGTCAGCATGCCGAGATGGTGCCTATATAGGTGACATGGACGTTACAACGGTGCAGACGTCACACGGAGCCGACTGACGCAACTTACCGGCGCGCAGGGGTATTGCTCGAAGATGAATCTTGCGGATACAGTCTGACACCTGGGAAATTCAAAGGTAAGGAATATGCAGCTAAATGTCTCAATAAGATTGAGAGTGTAAAATGCTTCAAGGACAGTCAGCTACAGGTAACTGATGTAACAACCTTTTCACTCTTGCATCCAGGCACCATAGACTGTAATGTGGTCAAGGTGTGCTACCCACTGCACGAGTAAGGAGTCTGTGGTAATGGTCACCTGCAGTTGAGTGTCTAGAAAAGGACTACACAGTAACACATTTTTGTCATTTTACCATAGGAGAGTACAATGGGATTTTGGGCTCTACAAACACTTGATCCTCCCACTGGGCCACTGCTTGTGACCACTGCCTCACTACACACACTTGCAGTGGATGCATGTGCAGCCTTGTGTGTGGCACTACCACTATACATGAAGCCATCATCCCCAGCAGTTTCATTAGTATTCACAGTAAGAGGATGTGGTACTTGAGAAAGAGACAGCAGCCTTTAAAAAACCATCACCCCCTACCGATTTGGGCAGGCTTTTCCCAGGACAGAATTTAGCATAGCTCCTAGAAGGTTGGACCTGCTGTGACACAAGATGTGCCTTTTGGCATTTACTGTGAACCGTAGTCTGTGTAACAGATACAGTGATGTTTAAGTGTGTGCTAGGCATTGCTTACGGTTCTTTATCAGCCAATCGTGCAGGTAAGGGAAGACATGAATTATGTTTATGCAGCTATCGCAGCTAGACATATTATAAATACCGTTGGAGCTGTTGTGAACCCAAAGAGTAGAACTTTGAACTGGTACTGTTGTCCACTTACCACAAAGCACAGGTAGCAGTGATGCCTAGATGTAAGGGTATGTGGCAGTATGCATCCTTCAGGTCGTGCCTTGCCATGTGTGATGGCCAGTGCACAGCAGCAGGATAATGACCTGTGAGTTAGTCATTTTGAAGTGCTCCAAAAGGATGTTGTGGTTCAAGGACCTGAGATCTAGGATTGGTCGTAGAATTTCAACATTTTTGGAAAGTATAGAATCTTTGGTTCAATTGGTGTGGTGATTGCAACTTTGATGAAAAGAGCCTGTATTTCCTTTTGTGACAGTGTCAGATTCTCTTGACGCATTACTTAGCAACAACGCTGTATGTTTGGTGGTGTTGTGTGCTAGTCCGAGTGCCCCTGCTGTAATGCCTCAAGAACCTATTTGTCTATAGTAATACTCCCCAACAGGTGCTTTATGATTGGAGGGATGCGGGGCAAACCATTAGGTAGCGGTAGAAGCACCCCTGCTCGAGCCACCTTTGCCTTTTCCCCTGCCTTTACCATAGTAGGCACTCTTTCAGAGGATTTGATTGGTTGGCACTGCTGATATTTCTATTTTGTAAAGGGGCTGATGACTTTATGCTCACTACTGGCTTTTGCTTAAGAAAGCAACTTTGTGTTTGCATTTGCAATATCCCCATGGCTTTAGCTGTGCCAGTGTTCTTTTTAATGTTTACAAGCATACTGTCAACTTGAGGGCCAAACAAATGTGCCCCATCAAAAGATACATTAATGAGGTGTTGTTGAACCTCTGATTTGAACCCAGACATCCTAAGCCTTGCATGGCGGCTGCATCCAAAGTACAAAAAATGTTTGCATTGGAAATTAACTTCCCTTCTGACACTATTTCTTGTTGCCTCTTGCGTTATGCTTCTGGCAGGTACTTGAGCAACTGTTCCATTTCCTACTGGAGAGCAAACCAACAGAATTGGGCCCCGCAGCCACATAACCTTTTTACTTACCTTGACTAGAGGAGAGGCATCTGCAGTGGTCTGTGCACAAGCTCCCTTCCTGGCTATGTGCACAGCCATTGCGTTGAGGGCAACATCTCCCCCTGATGTAGACAGGGTCAACCGGAACTGGTTTGTGCTTTTTTCCCCACCCTTAAGGTGACAACTCATGCCTTTACAGGGTCCTTAAAATTGCAACTGGTTGTGCTCCAAAGCACCTTTAAGTTTTGGCCAGTGTCTCAACGCACAAGTTACTTACCTTCGGTAACGATATATCTGTAAGAAACATTAGTTAGTGATAGATTCCTTACCTTAGAATTACCCCCAGGCGTCAGACTGGATCCGGAAAGTTTTTATCAGCAGTACCCCTGCGCGTTGGAAGGCGGCGTCGTGCGGCTCCGCGTCCGTCGTTGGCGTCGTGGTCGCCGAGATGACGTCGCGGCAGCTACTTAGACGCCGCGCCAGGAATGCAGAGCCATGCAAGATACTGACCATTGGTGCATTGAAACTAGGGCCCTTAAAGGGATGACCTTAACCCTAGAAATCAGTTCGCAGAACGGGGAGGATGGGTGAGGCGGCAAGGAATCCATCACTAACTAATGTTTCTTACAGATATATCGTTACCGAAGGTAAGTAACTTGTGCATCTGAAAGAAACAAGTTAGTGATAGATTCCTTACCTTAGAATAGATACCCCAGCGATACCAACCCCGGTGGTGGGTCTGCGAACCAAGATCACACCAGGAAGTCCCGGAGAACAGAACGGCCAAAGAAGCCGTCTCTCCGGACTTGGCTGTCCAGGCAATAGTGCTTAGTAAAAGTGTGCAGCGAGGCCCACGTAGCTGCCTGACAGATGTCTTGTAAGGGGACCCCACGTCCCAACGCCGTAGTGGCAGCTATCGCCCTGGTAGAATGGGCGCGCAGCCCAAACGGAGGCTCCTTCTTTGCCAGAGAATAACAGGCTTTAATACACAAGACGACCCATCTGGAGATAGTCCGCTTGTGTACGGCCCGACCTTTCTTGGCGCCAACGTAGCCAACAAAGAGCTGGTCATCCACCGGAACTGTTGTGTGCGACTCAGGTAAAATGAGTGCGCACGTTTTGGGTCCAGACGGTGGAGCCTCTCTTCCTCTCTGGAAGTAGGCGGAAAGAAGGTGGGCAAAGTGATGGTCTGCCCGATGTGAAAGGCAGTAACAACCTTCGGAAGAAAAGATGGACGTGTCCTGAGGACAACCTTGTCCGGATGGACAGACAGAAAAGGGGGTTTGCACGAAAGAGCCTGGAGCTCACTCACTCTCCTAGCAGAGAGGTGATGGCAACCAGGAAAGCAGTCTTCAGAGTTAACAGACGAAGAGGACAGTTGTGAAGAGGCTCAAAGGGAGCGCACATTAAGTATGTGAGAACCAGGTTCAACTCCCACTGTGGCATTACGAAGGGAATAGGAGGAAAAAGGTGAATAATGCCTTTGAGGAATCGGTTAACCACAGGGGACTTGAAAAGAGAGGGCTGATCAGGGAGCCTGAGAAAGGCTGAAATCGCAGAAAGGTAGCCCTTGATAGTGCCCAGAGCAGAGCCCTGCTGGGCCAAAGAAAGAAGGAACAGTAGGACCTCAGAAAGAGGGGCAGAAAGGGGATCCACAGCCTTTGCTGTGCACCATGCCACAAACTTGTTCCACCTGCAGGCGTATACCAACTTAGTGGAGTGACGCCTGGCTGCCAGAATGACATCACAGACTTCAGGAGGCAAGTCGAAAGGAATCAACTGCCGCCGCTCAATCTCCACGCAAAGAGGTGGAGACTGGACAGGTTCGGGTGGAGGACCGTCCCCTGCTGCTGCGACAGAAAATCCTCCAGAAGAGGCAGTCGGATCGGGGGGTCGATGGTCATACTGAGTAGCTCGGGATACCAAACTCTTCGAGCCCAGTCCAGAGCCACAAGAATGACTTGGGCCCGGTGGCGCCTGATCTTCTTCAGCACTCTGGGCAGAAGTGGTATAGGCGGAAAGGCGTACAACAGACCGCAACTCCACTCGCGCCGAAAAGCGTCGCCGAGCGAGTGCCGCCTTGGAAATTCCAATGTGCCGAACTGCTGACATTGCGCGTTCCCTTCGGTGGCGAATAGATCTAACCAAGGCTCTCCCCACTGTTGAAAGAGACCTTGCGCCACGTCTGAGTGAAGACGCCATTCGTGATCCATCATGCACCTGCGACTGAGTTCGTCCGCCCTGGGGTTCAGTGAACCTGCCAGGTGTTGAACCACCAGCGAAATGCCCTGATGTTCCAGCCATGTCCAGAGGCGCAGAGCCTCCTGACATAGGGTCCACGACCCCACCCCGCCCTGTTTGTTGCAGTACCACATGGCTGTGGTGTTGTCTGTGAACACCTGCACTACTCTCCCCTTGACAGAGGGAAGGAATGCCTTCAGTGCAAGTCGGATCGCCCGAAGCTCCAGAAGGTTGATATGGAGCCTGGACTCCGCCGGAGACCAGAGACCTTTGATCTCCGCCTCTCCCACGTGGCCGCCCCATCCCAGGAGGGACGCATCCGTCACCACTGTGTGCTCCGGTTGGGGATGGGAGAGGGATCTGCCATTGACCCAATGCCGGTTCGTGAGCCACCACTGCAGCTGTTGTGCAGTGCCCTCTGAGATCTGGACGTAATCGGACAGGTTCCCCTGATGATGCGCCCACTGGAACTTCAGGTCCCACTGCAGAGCCCGCGTATGCCATCTGGCATGAGTGACCAGCAGGATGCAGGAGGCCATGAGGCCCAGCAGCCTCAGGGTCATCCTGACCGAAACCCAGGATAGAGGCTGAAAGATGGGAATCAGAGCCTGAATATCCTGGACTCGCCGTTCGGGAGGATAGACCCGAAAGTGCGTCGTATCCAGATCCGCTCCGATGAAGAGGAGCTTCTGAGAGGGAATCAGGTGCGACTTCGGCACATTGAAGGAGAACCCCAGCAAATGCAGGAGGTCGGCCGTAGTCTGGAGGTGGGAGACGACTGTCCGGGGCGAGCCCGCCTTCAACAGCCAGTCGTCGAGATAGGGGAAGACTGGAAGCCCTGATCTGCGCAGATGAGCTGCGACCACCGCCATCACTTTCGTGAACATCTGAGGGGCGCTGGTAAGGCCAAAGGGGAGCACGGTAAACTGAAAGTGCTCGTGGCCTACCGTAAACCGCAGGTAACGGCGGTGGGCCAGCAGGACGGGAATGTGGAAATATGCGTCCTGCAGGTCCAACGCTACCATCCAGTCTCCAGGGTCGAGGGCAGACAAGACCTGAGCCAGAGTTAACATCTTGATCTTCTCCTTACGGAGGAAGCGATTGACGTCCCTGAGGTCCAAGATAGGACGCAGGCCCTTGTCCTTCTTGGGCACCAGAAAGTAGTGGGAATAACAACCACGTCCTACTTCTGGCGCAGGAACGCGCTCGATGGCCCCCTTGGCCAAGAGGGCCGCGACTTCCTGTTGAAGAAGTGCCAAGTGATCCCCGACATGCGGTGGTACTGGGGTGGCATGGCTGGAGGGTAGTCTCGAAGGGGAGGGAGTAGCCCCTTCGGACTATTTGTAAAACCCACCTGTCCGAAGTGATGGTGCGCCAGTGGGGAGGTGATGGCGAATCCTGCCGCCCACTGGCGTTTGATGGGCCTGAAAAACCGGACTAGGAAGGTTTGGAGGCAGTGGTGGCCGGGGTGGAGGTGGACTAACCCGCCCGCTGGCCCCCTGACCCGCCTCGGCGGGTCCCACGTCCGCGGCCGCACTGAGACTGTTGCTGCGCAGGCCTGTGGCTCTGAAGCGAACGTGTCGGGGCGCCCCTTCCGTGGCCACGAAAGGAGCGAAAAGCTGAAGGCGGAGGAGGGCGCGTGGCGGAAAGGCCCAGGGACTTGGCCGTAGCCCGCGAGTCCTTAAAGCGCTCCAACGCACTATCTGCTTTGCTGCCAAAAAGGCGAATGCCATCAAAGGGCATGTCCATCAGGGTGTTCTGGACATCCCCAGAGAAACCAGTAGTCCACAGCCAGACGTGGCGACGAAGCGCCACTGTCGTGGAAATCGCCCTGCACAGCGAGTCGGCGGTGTCAAGGCCACATCAAATCGTGAACTTTGCTGCATCTCTCCCTTCAGCAATAGCCTGAGAGAGCACTGTCCAGGTCTCCTCCAGACACTGAGGCAACACTCGCACCACCGTATCCCACAGAGAGTGGGAATAACGGCTCAAGAGGCATGCGGTGTTCACAGACCGCAGCCCTGAACTGGCGGAAGAAAAAATCTTCTTACCAAATTGCTCCAGTTTCTTGGATTCCCTGTCCGGAGGTGCGGTAGGGAATGCGCTCGGGGACGCAGAGGCTTGGACAACCAAGCTCTCTGGGGTGGGGTGTTGGGAGAGGAAAAGGGGGTTGCCCGGGGCCGGGCGATGGCGTCGGGCCACGTTCCTATCCACAGGAGCCCCTGTGGTGGGCCTGGACCAGGTGCCCAAAAAAACGTCTGAAAGTGCATCATTAAAAGGCAGCAGTGGCTCCGCAGAGGTAGCCGCCGGCTGAAGCACTTCTGTCAGGAGGTTAGTCCTGACGGCCACTGTAGGGAGCTCGAGGTGGAGGGCCTCGGCCGCCCTACGCAACACCACTGCGTAACTTGCACCCTCCTCCGTAGCCACGGTAGGAGGAGTGAGCATGCCAAGGTCAGGAGAGGTATCAAGACCACTGGCATCCCCCAGCTCCTCTGCCCAGTCCGGGTCAAACTCACATTGTGCTGTGAGAGGGTCCTCAGACCCCTCCCAGTCCTCCCCTTCCTCCGAAGGCTGATCAACAGGCCGAAAATAAGGAGGATGGACATAGGGATAGAAAGGTCCCATCGGCGTCGGAATCGGCATCGAGCGACGCCGTTCCGGCGCCGTGTCCACTTCGGGGCTGAAACCGGGGGAGACGTTGTCCGGTGGGACGGGCGACGTCGGAAGTGGTGCTGGAGGAGTCGACGTCGGTGGAGGTGTCACAAGGTCAACCGGCGTCGACCGGGATCCAGGCTCGGATCCATGGGGGCCCTGCGGCGCCAGGGCCGGAGCCGACAGCGATGCCGGAGCCGCCAGCAGTAAAGGGCAAGGACCCCCAGTCGGACCCCCGGGGACAGAAGGCGCACCGGCGGGGCCCGACGGCCCAAAGAGGCGAGCCATGGCTGACAGAAATTCCTGCAGCTGGGCCAGAGTCGCAGATGGACCCGGGAAGGGCGGGTAGGCCCGCGGCGACTGCGTAGGCTCTGCCGGAGCTGCGGGGAAGGCACCACCCGCACCTTCAGCCGTGTCGCGCGACGGGCGAGGGGAAGTCGGAGAACGATGGCGCTTCTTCGACTTCTTGGAACGCTTCGTCTTACCTGACCCAGAGTGCGAAGACTTCGGTCCCGATGAACGATGATGGTGGCTCCGCGACCGGTCCCTCGACCTCCAATGGGACCAGGACCTTGAGCGGCGCGGAGCCAACTGCCGAACTTCAAGCAACTTTCGGGACCGCTCCCGCAAAGTCTTCCGCGCCATGGCCCGGCAGTCGGGGCACGACTTGGGGTCGTGGTCGCGCCCCAGGCAGTAAAGACACACGAGGTGCGGGTCCGTCACAGACATCATGCGATGACAGTCCTCGCAGGACTTGAAGCCAGGCATCCCTACTGCACCAGGAGTCGATCGACTCGAAAAATAAATACAAAAAGGCCTCGAAAAAAATCAGTCAAAAAATGACTGGGGGTACCGCTCTCTCCGGATCTGCGCTTGCTGGCGCGGAAAAAGAAAGAATAGAACTGACGTCAGCGCGCGAGGGCGGCGTCTAAGTAGCTGCCGCGACGTCATCTCGGCGACCATGACGCCAACGACGGACGCGGAGCCGCATGACGCCACCTTCCGACGCGAAGGGGTACTGCTGACGAAAACTTTCCGGATCCAGTCTGACGCCTGGGGGTAATTCTAAGGTAAGGAATCTATCACTAACGTGTTTCTTTCAGATCAACAATTCATCCTCTTCTGCCACATGCACTTAACTTTATGATCAGCTGCAGCTGTTGAATGACTGTATGATACGCCATGGTGTCATCTGGAGGAGAGGCTTTGATGGGGTAGGGCTCTATAACTGTGGCGTCCTGAGGGTCAACATGGTGTTCTTCCTAGAGATTATCCAAGTCTCCTGTCGGTGGGCCCTATAGATACAGTTTTCTATATGCCGTAGGGACTACTCTGATCTGACTGTTTGATATGAGTGGCCAGACTCCTGAGGCAAGGGAAAAGGTCGTGGTGTGCATGGCCGGGGTGTAGGCTGGGGAGTAAATGGAGGAAAATGTAGTGGAGGGCTTGTAGTTTTGTTTCCACCAATTTAGGAGTTAGGATAGAACTTGAGTTCCTCTGATATTTTCTCAGCAACAAACAGATTTCTCTTCCCTAGCTGTGCAAGCTGTGGTGTACGTGTATATCCTCCTGCCTAAGGAGGTGATTATGCAAGACTCTTCCCTGTGGGTGGGTGCATGTAGATTTTGCACTTCTGGGAGCTCTTTGGCACTGAGGGGTTGACGTGAAGAATAGTGGCCCTAGGGGCAGTTTTGTCCTCCTTGGCCCCTTGATCGGCTGCAGAGACACAGTCTCTACTGCTACGTATGAGCACTACTAGATGGAAACCTTGAGTCTCTTTGCCTTGGCCTGGTGTGAAGCCCGCTGGGGCTTCGGTTTCCTCTTTAGTGTGAAAGGTGACTGGCACATCAGTGGGGACTCGGGGCTCCACAATAACGCATCGGTACTGAAGTGTCTTCTTATTTTTAAATGCCTGGCAAATTCCACAGGAGGCCTTAATGTGCCGTTAACAGGCAGAAGTTACACACCCTGTGGTGCTCGGTCAACGGGCATTTCATATTACACCTTGGACAAAACTTGAGACATTTTCTCCATACCACGCTCTACCAACAGTCACTCTAAATATGCCCAGAGTCCTGCTGGAGAACCACCCCAGTTTGGAGCTGAAAAATAAAGTCACTGGTGTTTAACAGTGAAGCTTTTTCCAAAGTTCACCTAGAGGCTCTATGAATGACAAGGCATGAAAAATTGTCAACAGTCCCAGAGATTGAGCTGAACATCGAATCTCACTAGCCGAAAAAAAAAAAATTGGCAGTACAATCTTTGCCCTGGTGCCTTGTGGGCTAAGTGAGGGGCCGCAGAACATCTTGTGGCTGAAAAGTTAATTGAACACAACCTTGCAAACATCCACACCCAACACCAGATGGCAGACATGGACAGAGCATGTACATCTACAGTCAAACATACTATGAACATACTTTCCCTCGTAAACAACGCGCTCTACGGTTTTGGTTATCATCATACAAATTGACTTGGCTTCAAAGAAAAAGAAGCAAATAAATGACAAGGGGGAATATATTGAGGTCCAGGGTGTGGTGATAGACAATTTCCACTTTGTAAATAACAGATTTCTCCTTGATGCTACCAAGATATTCATTTTTTGCAGAACTCAATATGGGGAGAGGACACTACACTCAATTCTACACATGTCTGAAAGCCACTGCAGATCTTTGTCTAAGTTTGCAGCAGTGGGTTTTTCAATGTATTGATTTGTATACCTTGCAGTATTTTCATAAAGTGGGGCAGCATATAACCTTTTACTCATCTGTACACAATTCCTCCTCTGGTATGGAGTATATTCTACTTAGTAAAAGACTGCTTTACAGAATTGCTGGTTTCAAGGTTTTACCAAGGACACTACTAGATAATCATGTGAAGCCTTTGTAAATCTCTACTTTTAGGGATTACAATAAATCTAGATTAAGAATGTGGCCTTATTAGATTTGACTTTCAAAGCTGCAATCCTCAGTGTCTCCAAGGAATGTTTTGAAAACAGAACTAATGGTTCACTGCCCACTCTGGCCACTAAAAGGGAATCCAATGCACAAGAAGGAACAGTTTCAAACCCGTAGAACAAGTTACTTACCTTCGGTAACGATACATCTGTAAGAAACGCACAAGTTACTAACTTGTGTAATGATATATCTGTAAGAGACAGTAGTTAGTGACAGATTCCTTACCTTAGAATATCCCCAGGCGTCAGGCTGGATCCGGAAAGCCTTTGCGTAGCAGTACCCTTGCACGTCGGTAGGCGGCGTCGTGCGGCTCCGCGTTCGGCGTCGTGATCGCCGGGATGACGTCGCGGGCAGTACTTAGACGCCGCCCCTGCGTGCTGACGTCAGTTCTGTACACGACTTTCCGCGCCAGGAACGCAGAGCCATGCAAGAAGCTGACATAGGTGTCTGAAAAATACTAGGGCCCTGAAAGGGATGTCCTTAACCCTAGAAATGAGTTCGCAGAACGTGGAGGATGGGTGGGCGGTAAGGAATCTGTCACTAACTACTGTCTCTTACAGATATATCGTTACACAAGTTAGTAACTTGTGCATCTGAAAGAGACACGTTAGTGACAGATTCCTTACCTTAGAATAGATACCCCAGCAATACCAACCCCGGTGGTGGGTCTGCGAACAAAGATCAGACAAGGAAGTCCCGGAGGACACAACGGCCAAAGAAGCCGTCCCTCCGGACCTGACTGTCAAGGCAGTAATGTTTTGTAAACGTGTGCAGCGAGGCCCACGTAGCTGCCTGACAAATAACGGGCAGCGGAACACCGCGGCCCAAGGCCGTGGTAGCAGCTGTTGCCCTGGTGGAATGGGCACGCAGCCCAACAGGAGGCTCCTTCTTAGCCAAAGAATAGCAGGTCTTGATGCACAAGGTAACCCAGCGGGAGATGGTTCGTTTGTGCACCGCCCGACCTTTTTTGGCGCCCACGTAGCCAACAAAGAGCTGGTCATCCACCCGGAAGTGTTTTGTGCGGTCGATATAGAAGGAGAGCGCACGTTTTGGGTCCAGACGGTGGAGCCTCTCTTCCTCTCTGGAAGGATGCGGAGGCGGAAAGAAGGTAGGCAAAGTGATGGTCTGCCCAATGTGAAAGGCAGTAACCACCTTTGGCAAGAAGGACGGACGCGTCCGAAGAACAACCTTGTCTGGATGAACAGACAGAAAGGGAGGTTTGCAAGATAAAGCCTGGAGCTCACTCACCCGCCGAGCGGAGGTGATGGCCACCAGAAAGGCTGTCTTTAGAGTCAAAAGACGAAGAGGACAGTTATGCAGAGGCTCAAAGGGAGCGCACATTAAAAGGTAAGAACCAAGTTCAAGTCCCACTGAGGCATCACGAACGGAACAGGAGGGAAAAGGTGTGTAATGCCTTTAAGAAACCTGTTAACAACAGGGGACTTGAAAAGGGAGGGCTGATCAGGGAGCCTGAGGAAGGCCGAGATAGCACAGAGATAACCCTTGATGGTACCCAGGGCAGAACCCTGTTGGGCCAGAGAGAGAAGGAACAGAAGGACCTCAGAAAGAGGGGCAGAAAGGGGATTCACAGCCTTTGCTGTGCACCATGCCACAAATTTGTTCCACCTGCAGGCGTATACCACCTTAGTGGAGGGACGCCTGGCTGCCAGAATCACATCACAAACTTCGGGAGGCAAGTCGAAAGGAATCAACTGCCGCCGCTCAATCTCCACGCAAGCAGGTGTAGACTGGACAGGTTCGGGTGGAGGACCGTCCCCTGCTGCTGCGACAGAAGATCCTCCCGAAGAGGCAGACGGATCGGGGGATCTATGCTCATATTGAGTAGCTCGGGATACCAAACTCTTCGAGCCCAGTCCGGAGCCACAAGAATGACTTGGGCCCGGTCGTGCCGAATCTTCTTCAACACTCTGGGTAGAAGTGGTATAGGCGGAAAGGCGTACAACAGACCGCACGTAAAGCGTCGCCGAGCGAGTGCCGCCTTGGAAATTCCAACGCGCAGAACTGATGACATTGCGCGTTCTCTTCGGTGGCGAATAGATCTAACCAAGGCTCTCCCCACTGCAGAAAGAGTCCTTGCACCACTTCCGAGTGAAGACGCCATTCGTGAGCCATCATGCACCTGAGTTCGTCCGCCCTGGCGTTCAGGGAACCTGCCAGGTGTTGAACCATCAGGAACATGCCCTGATGTTCCAGCCATGTCCAGAGGCGCAGAGCCTCCTGACAGAGGGTCCACGACCCCACCCCGCCTTGTTTGTTGCAGTACCACATGGCGGTGGTGTTGTCTGTGAACACCTGCACTACCTTCCCTTTGACAGAGGAAGGAATGCCTTGAGTGCAAGTCGGATCGCCCGGAGCTCCAGAAGGTTGATATGGAGCCGGGACTCCGCCGGAGACCAGAGGCCTCTGATCTCCGCCTCTCCCATGTGACCGCCCCATCCCAGAAGGGACGCGTCCGTCACAACTGTGTGCTCTGGCTGGGGAAGGGAGAGGGATCTGCCCATGACCCATTGCCGGTTCGAGAGCCACCACTGCAACCGTTTTGCAGTCCCCTCCGAGATCTGGACGTGATCGGACAGGTTGCCCTGGTGCTGCGCCCACTGGAACTTCAGGTCCCACTGCAGAGCCTGCATATGCCATCTGGCATGATCGACCAGCAGGATGCAGGAGGCCATGAGGCCCAGCAGCCTCACGGTCATCCGTACCGAAACCCAGGATAAAGGCTGAAAGATCGGAATCATAGCCTGAATATCCCGGACTCGCCGTTCGGGAGGATAGGCCCGAAACTGCGTCGTGTCCAGAACCGCTCCGATGAAGAGGAGCTTTTGAGAGGGGATGAGGTGTGACTTCGGCACGTTGATGGAGAACCCCAGCAAATGCAGGAGGTCGGCCGTAGTCTGGAGGTGGGAGACGACTGCCTGGGGCGAGCCCGCCTTCAACAACCAGTCGTCGAGATAGGGGGAAGACTAAAACCCCTGATCTGCGCAGATGAGCTGCGATCACCGCCATCACTTTCGTGAACACCCGAGGGGCGCTGGTAAGGCCAAAAGGGAGCACGGATAACTGAAAATGCTCGTGGCCTACCGTGAACCGTAGGTAACACCGGTGGGCCGGCAGGATGGGAATATGAAAGTAAGCGTCCTGCAAGTCCAACGCTACCAGCCAGTCTTGTGGGTCTAGGGCAGACAAGACCTGAGCAAGTGTGAGCATCTTGAACTTCTCCTTCCGGAGGAAGAGATAGACGTCCCGAAGGTTCAAGATAGGACGCAGGCCCTTGCCCTTCTTTGGAATCAGAAAGTAGTGGGAATAACAACCACAACCTACTTCTGGTATCGGAACGCGCTCTATGGCCCCCTTGGCCAAGAGGGCCGCAACTTCCTGCTGGAGAAGTGTAAGTGATCCCCCGACACGCGGTGGTACTGAGGTGGCATGGCTGGAGGGGCTGTCTCGAAGGGGAGGGAGTAGCCCCTTCGGACTATTTGCAAAATCCAGCTGTCCGACGTGATGGTGCGCCAGTGGGGGAGGTGATGGCGAAGCCTGCCACCCACTGGCGTTTGATGGGCCTGAAAGGTCGGACTAGGAAGATTTGGAGGCCGGGGTGGAGGTGGACTGACCCGGCCGCTGGACCCCTGAACCGCCGCAGCGGTTCCCGCGGCTGCGCGTGGACTGTTGCGCCGGCCTGTGGCTCTGTTGCGAACGTGGTGGGTTGCCCCTTCCGCGAGCACGAAAGGAGCGAAAGGCAGAAGGCTGAGGAGGGCGCATGGCCGAAAGGCCCAAAGACTTAGCCGTAGCCTGTGAGTCCTTAAAGTGCTCCAAAGCACTGTCTGCCTTGTTGCCAAAGAGGCGAATGCCATCGAAGGGCATGTCCAAAGTGTTTTGGACATCCGCCGAAAAGCCAGTTGTCCTCGGCCAGGCGTGGCGGCGGAGCGCCACTGTCGTGGAAATCGCCCTGCCTAGCGAGTCGGCGGTGTCAAGGCCACAACGGATTGTGAACTTGGCTGCATCTCTCCGCTCAGCAATAGCCTGGGAGAGTGCCGTCCGGGCCTCCTCCGGACAGCTAGACAGCACCTGCGCTACCGTATTCCACAAGGAGTGTGAATAACGGCCCAAGAGGCATGCAGTGTTCACAGACCGCAGCCCTAGGCTGGCGGAAGAAAAAATCTTCTTTCCGCACTGTTCCAGCCTCTTGGATTCCCTATCCGGGGGTGCGGAAGGGAATGCGCTTGGGGAAGCAGAGGCTTGGACAACCAAGCGCTCAGGCATGGGGTGTTGAGAGAGTAAAACGGGGTCGCCCGGGGCCGGGCGATGGCGTCGGGCCACATTCCTGTCCACAGGAGCCCCTGTGCTGGGCCTGGACCAGGAGCCCAGAAGAACGTCAGAAAGTGCTTCATTAAAGGGCAGCAGTGGCTCCGCAGAGGAAACTGCTGGTTGAAGCACTTCTGTCAGGAGGTTAGTCCGGACGGCCGCAGTAGGTAGCTGAAGGTGGAGTGCCTCAGCAGCCCTACGCAACACCACAGAAAAACTAGCCCTCCTCCGTAGCCACCGTAGGAGGAGACATCATGCCAAGGTCTGGAGAGGTGTCCAGACCACTGGCGTCAACCAGCTCCTCAGCCCAGTCCGGGTCATACTCGCATTGAGCAGTGAGAGGGTCTTCAGACCCCTCCCAGTCCTCCCCTTCCTCCCACTGCTGTTGTAGAGGCCGAAAAGGAGGAGGATGGATATAGGGAAAAAGATTCCCAAACGGGGTCGGAATCGGCGTCGGTCGACACCGTTCCGGCACCGTATCCACGTCGGGGCTGAAACCAGGGGCGACGTCGTCCGGCGCGCCGGGCGACGTCCAACGTGGTGCCGGTGGGGTCGACGTCGGTGGAGGTGTGACTAGGTCAACCGGCGTCGACCAGGATCCACGACGGAATCCATGGGAGTCCTGCGGCGCCGAGGCCGGAGCCACCGGCGTCAAAGGGCGAGGACTCCCAGTCGGGCCCGCGGGGCCCGAAGGCGCACCGGAGGGGCCCGACGGCCCAAATAGGCGAGCCATAGCGGACAGGAATTCCTGTACCTGGGCCGGAGTCGCCAATGAACCCGGGAAAGGCGGGTAGGTCACCAACGACTGCGTAGGCTCCGCCGGAGCCGCGGGAATGGCACCACCCACACCCTCAGCCGAGTCGCGCGACCGGCGAGGAGAAGTCTAAGAACGAGGACGTTTCTTCGACTTTTTTGTGCTTTGCCTTACCTGACCCCGAGTGCGAAGACTTCGATTCGGACAACTTCCGATGTGGGCGGCTCCGCGACCGGTCCCTCGACCTCCCTCTGGACCTGGACCTCTGACGGCGCGGAGCCGACTGCCGGGCTTCAAGCAGCTTTCGGGACCGCTCCCGCAAAGTCTTCGGCGCCATGGCCCGGCAGTCGGGGCACGACTTGGGGTCGTGGTCGCGCCCCAGGCAGAAGAGACACATGCGGTGCGGGTCCGTCACCGACATCATGCGATGACAGTCCTCGCAAGATTTAAACCCGGGCATCCCTGACTGCACCAGCAGTCGTATCGACTCAAAAAGCTGAGACAAAAATCTCCAAAAACTCAGTCAAAAATGACTGGGGGTACCGCTCTCTCCGGATCTGCGCTTGCTGGCGCGGAAAAAGAAAGAACTGACGTCAGCGCGCGAGGGCGGCGTCTAAGTAGCTGCCGCGATGTCATCCCGGCGATCACGATGCCTACGACTGACGCGGAGCCGCACGACGCCACCTTCCGACGCACAGGGGTACTGCTGACGAAAACTTTCCGGATCCAGACGGACGCCTGGGGATATTCTAAGGTAAGGAATCTATCACTACGTGTTTCTTTCAGATACTCCAGTTCTTTCGTAGGGTATTTCCATGATAAGTCATTAGCAGTTGAATAGTCCCGCCCACGTGCAAGGACCCCGGAGCACTTCTTTTACATATATCTTAAGTGGCTATTGTTCGCCTTTCCTCAGGAAGGCCTGTAAAGACACTTAAGAGATAGAGAGACAGTAATGCAGCCTAAATATATAGGCTACATTGGCCGCATCTTCATCTTGAAGTTAAAAAAGGGTGCCACTACACTATATTTTGCACAATTCTGCAGTGTTGAAGACACAGAAGAATTCCCTTCACAAAACTCCTTTTTTCATGATAGAGATGAAAGAGGACAGAATAGCCTCATAGGCTGCCATTATATGTCTTGAAAATAGAGGCTGTGCCTTTATAACTCAAGAGATCACCAGTATCCCATCATGCACAGCGTGAGACAGTTACTTCAGTTCTTTTTGAGGGCGTTGTGAAGTGTATGCAAGCCTCATGTCCGGAGCCCTCTGTCTATTCCGTCGGGGAGGCGGGAGGGTTGCTTATGACTTATCATGGAAATACCCCTACGAAAGAACTGGAGTTACGGGTAAGAAAGAAAAAGTTACTTACCTTCGGTAACAATATATTTGTAAGAAACATAGGTTAGTTATAGATTCCTTACCTTAGAATTGCCCCCAGGCGTCAGACTGGATCAAGAAAGTTTTTTGTCAGCAGTACCCCTGCGGGTCGGAAAGTGGCGTCGGTCGACTCCGCATTCATCGTCGGCGTCGTGGTCGCCGGGATGACGTCGCGGTAGCTACATAGACGCCACCCTCACGCGCTGACGTCAGTTCTGTACATGATTTTCCACACCAGAAGCGCAGAGCCATGCAAGACACTGACCACTGGTGCACAAAAATAGGGCCCTGAAAGGATGTCCTTAACCCTAGAAGTCAGTTCGCAGAACAGGGAGGATGGGTGGGGTGGTAAGGAATCTATAACTAACCTATGTTTCTTACAAATATATCGTTACCGAAGGTAAGGAACTTGTTCATCTGAAACAAACAGTTATAGATTCCTTACCTTAGAATAGATACCCCAGCAATACCAACCCCGGAGGTGGGTCTGCAAACTAAGTTCACACCAGAAAGTCCTGGAGAACAGAACGGCCAAAGAAGCCGTCTCTCCGGACTTGGCTGTCCAGGCAGTAGTGTTTGGTGAACGTGTGCAACGATGCCCACGTAGCTGCCTGACAGATGTCATTAAGGGGGACTCCCCGTCCCAAAGCAGTGGTGGCTGCCGTCGCCCTGGTGGAATGGGCGCGCAGTCCCACTGAAGGCTCCTTTTTTGCCAAAGAATAGCAAGCTTTGATGCACAGAACGACCCACCTGGAGATGGTCCGTTTGTGCACGGCCCAACCTTTCTTAGCGCCCACGTAACCAACAAAGAGCTGGTCGTCCACCCGGAATTGTTTTGTGCGATCCAAGTAGAAGGAAAGCGCACATTTTGGATCCAGAGGGTGGAGCCTCTCTTCCTCTTTTGAAGGATACGGAGGCGGAAAGAAGGTCGGCAAAGTGATGGTTTGGCCAATATGGAAAGAAGTAACCACCTTGGGAAGAAAAGAAGGTCTAGTTCTTAGGACGACCTTGTCCGGATGGACAGCCAGAAAGGGAGGCTTGGAAGAAAGAGCTTGTAGCTCACTCACCCTGCGTGCAGAGGTGATGGCCACCAGAAAGGCAGTTTTCAAAGTGAGAAGCCTGAGAGGACAGTTATGTAGTGGCTCAAAGGGAGTGCACATAAGATAGGTAAGAACCAAGTTCAAGTCCCACTGGGGCATTACGAAGGGAACAGGAGGAAACAAATGAGTAATGCCCTTAAGGAATCTATTTAAAACAGGGGACTTGAAAAGAGAAGGCTGATCAGGAAGCCTAAGGAAGGTTGAAATGGCAGAGAGGTAGCCCTTTAGAGTGCCCAGAGCAGAGCCCTGCTGGCCAAAGAAAGGAGGAACAAGAGAACCTCAAAGAGGGGCGGAAAGGGGATCCACAGCCTTTGCTGTGCACCATGCCACAAATTTGTTCCATCGGCAGGCCTATACCGTCTTAGTGGAGGGACGCCTGGCTGCCAAGGTAACATCGCAGACTTCGGGAGGCAGGTCAAACGAAGCCAACTGCCACCGCTCAACCTCCACGCAAGGAGGTGGAGGCTGGACAGGTTCGGGTGGAAGACAGTCCCCTGCTGCTGCGACAGAAGATCCTCCCGAAGAGGCATTCGGATTGGAGGATCGATGGCCATGTTGAGCAGCTCGGGATACCAGACTCTTCGTGCCTAATCCGGAGCCACAAGAATGACATGGGCCCGGTTGCGCTTGATCTTCTTCAGCACTCTTGGGCAGAAGTGGTATATAGGCGGAAAGGCGTATATAAGACAGCAACTCCACTCGCGACGAAAAGCGTCGCCCAGTGACGCCTTGAAAATGCCAACGCGCAGAACTGCTGACATTGCGCGTTCTCTTCGGTGGTGATCTAACCAAGGCTCTCCCCACTGCTGAAAGAGACCTTGCACCACCTCCGAGTGAAGACGTCATTCGTGATCCATCATGCACCTGCGGGTGAGTTCGTCTGCCCTGGCATTCAGGGAACCTGCCAGGTGTTGAACCACCAGGGATATGCCCTGATGTTCCAGCCATGTCCAGAGGCGGAGGCCCTCCTGACATAGGGTTCACGACCCCACCCCGCCTTGTTTGTTGCAGTACCACATGGCGGTGGTGTTGTCCCTGAACACCTGCACTACTCTTCCCCGGACAGAGGGAAGGAATGCTTTGAGTGCAAGACGAATCGCCCAAAGCTCCAGAAGGTTGATGTGGAGCCCGGACTCCGCCGGAGACCAGAGGACTCTGATCTCCGCCTCCCCCATGTGGCCGCCCCATCCCAGAAGTGATGCATCGGTCACCACTGTGAACTCTGGTTGAGGAAGGGAGAGGGATCTGCCTTCGACCCAATCCTGGTTCGTTAGCCACCACTGCAATTGGTATGCAGTGCCCTCCGAGATCTGGACGCAATCGGACAGATTCCCCTGATGTTGTGCCCACTGGAACTTCAGGTCCCACTGCAGAGCCCGCATATGCCATCTGGCATGGTCCACCAGCAGGATGCAGGAGGCCATCAGACCCAGCAGCCTGATGGTCATCCTGACCGAAACCCGGGATAGAGGCTGAAAGATCGGAATCATAGCCCGAATATCCCGGACTCGCTGTTTGGGAGGATAAACCCGAAACTGCGTCATGTCCAGAACCGCTCCGATGAAGAGGAGCTTCTGAGAGGGGGTCAGGTGCGACTTCGGCACGTTGGAGAACCCAAGCGAATGCAGAAGGTCGGCCGTAGTCTGGAGGTGGGAGACGACAGCCTGGGGCGAGCCTGCCTTCAACAGCTAGTCGTCGAGATAGGGGAAGACTGGAACCCCTGATCTGCACAGATGAGCTGCGACCACCGCCATCACTTTCGTGAACACCCGAGGGGCACTGGTAAGGCCGAAGGGGAGCACAGTAAACTGAAAGTGCTCGTGGCCTACCGTGAACCGCAAGTAACGCCGGTGGGCCGGCAGGACGGGGATGTGAAAGTAAGCGTCCTGCAAGTCCAATGCTACCATCCAGTCTCCAGGGTCGAGGGCAGACAAGACCTGAGCGAGCGTCACCATTTTGAACTTCTCCTTCCAGAGGAAGCGGTTGAGGTTTCTGAGATCCAAGATAGGACGCAGGCCTTTGTCCTTCTTGGGCACCAGAAAGTAGTGGGAATAGCAACCACGACCTACTTCTGGGGCAGGAACGCACTCGACGGCTCCCTTGGCCAAAAGTGCTGAAACTTCCTGTTGGAGAAGGGCCAGATGATCCTCCGACATGCGATGGTACTGAGGTGGCATGGATGGAGGGGTAGCCTCAAAGGGGAGGGAGTAGCGCCTTCGGACTATTTGCAAAACCCACCTGTCCGATGTGATGGTGCACCAGTGGGGGAGGTGATGGCGAATACTGCCACCCACTGGCGTTTGGTGGCCCTGAAAGAGGTCGGACTAGGAGGGTTTGGAGGCTGCTGCAGAGGGGGCTGTGGTGGACTGGCCCACCCGCTGGCCCCCAGAACCATGGCGCTGGTTCCCACGTCCCCAGCCGCGCTGAGGCTGAACAGCTTGCTCCGGCCTGTGGCTCTGGGCAGGACGTGGCGGGGCACCCCTTCCGTAACCACGAAAGGCAGACTGCGCAGGGCGGGTGGTGGAAAGGCCCAAGGACCTGGCCGTAGCTCGAGAGTCCTTAAAGCGCTCTAGCGTGTTGTCTGCCTTGTTGCCGAAAAGGCGACGGCCATCAAAGGGCATGTCCATAAGAGTGGATTGGACATCCCCGGAAAAACCAGTCGACCGCAACCAGGCGTAGCGTCGAAGGGCCACTGACGTGGAAATCGTCCTGCCAAGTGCGTCGGCGGTATCCAGCCCACAGCGGATGGCAAACTTTGCTGCGTCTCTCCCCTCGGCAACTGCACGGGAGAGCACGGCCCGGGCCTCCTCCGGGCACTGGGGCAGCACCTGCGCTACCGTATCCCACACAGAGTGGGTGTAACGGCCCAACAGACATGCAGTGTTTACTGACCGCAGTCCCAAGCTGGCGGAAGAAAACCTTTTCTTCCCAAGGTGGTCCAGCTTTTTCGATTCCCTATCGGGTGGTGCGTTAGGGAATGCGCCTTTAGAAGTGGAGGCTTGAACCACCAAGCTCTCCGGGGTTGGGTGTTGGGAGAGGAAAGTGGGGTCGCCCGGGGCCGGGCGGTGGCGTTGGGCAATCATCCTGTCCACAGGAGCCCCTGTGTTGGGCCTGGACCAGGTGCCCAAAAGGATGTCCGTGAGGGCTTCATTAAACTGCAGCAGGGGCTCTGAAGAGCTCGCTGCCGGTTGAAGGACCTCTGTCAGGAGGTTAGTCCTGACTGCCACCGTAGGAAGCTCGAGGTGGAGAGCCTCGGCCGCCCTACGCAACACCACTGTGTATGATGCTCCCTCCTCCGTAGACACGGTAGGAGGAGACAACATGCCAAGGTCTGGTGAGGTATCCAGACCACTGGCATCCCCCAGTTCCTCTCTCCAGTCCTGTTCATACACCAACTGGTCAGTTAGAGGGTCCCCAGACCCCTCCCAGTCCTCCTCACCCTCTTCTGGCTGCCAATCTGGTCTCAAAGAGCCAGGGTAGAACAGGGGCACAAACGTACCTGGCGGCGTCGGATCCGGCGTCGGTCGACGCCGGTCCGACTCAGTGTCTACCTCAAGGTGGCGGTCAGGGTCGACGTCGGCTGGGGACACAGCTGACGCCGGTGGGGGACGTGGTGCCAGTGGAATCGGCACCGGGGGAGGCGTAACAAGGTCGACCGGCGCTGATTCGGATCCAGGCCTGGATCCAAGGGGACCCTGCGGCACCGGGGCGGAGCAGCCGGCAACGAAGGCCTAGGGCCCCCAGTCGAGTCCGCGGGGCCCGAAGGCGTGCCGGCGGAGTCGGGCTGCCCAAAGATGGCGTGCATCGCTTCGTAAAACTGACGAAGCTAGGCAGGGGTCGCTCTCGGGAAGGGGGGACCCGGAGCCGACAATACGGGCTCCGCTGGAGGGGCACCACCCGCATCCCTCGTCACGTCGGCCGACGGACGGGGAAAAGTCGAAGAGCGACGATGCTTCTTCGACTTCTTCTTGTGCTTCGACTTACCTGACCCAGAGTGCAAAGACTTAGACGAAGAATGGTATTGGCTCCGCGACCGGTCCCTCGACCTCCTACGCGACCGGGACCTCGAGCGACGCGGAGCCAACTGCCGGGCCTCGAGTAGCTTTCGGGACTGCTCCCGCAAAGACTTCGGGGCCATGGTCCGGCAGTCAGAGCACGACTTTGGGTTGTGCCAGGCAGTAGAGGCACACGCGGTGCGGATCCGTCACCGACATCAGCCGGTTACAGGAACTGCAGGCCTTGAAGCCGGGCATCTCTCGTGCACCAGGAGTCGATGGACTCAAAAAACGAAGTTGACAAAAGTCGAGAAAAAGTCAGTCAAAAAGTGACTGGAGGTACACCTCTCTCCAGATCTGCGCTTGCTGGCGCGGAAAAAGAAAGAACTGACGTCAGCGCGCGAGGGCGGCATCTATGTAGCTACCACGACATCATCCCGGCGACCACAACGCCGAAAGCGGAGTCGATCAACGCCACCTTCCGACGCGCAGGGGTACTGCTGACGAAAAACTTTCCGGATCCAGTCTGACGCCTGGGGAAATTCTAAGGTAAGGAATCTATAACTAACTGTTTCTTTCAGATCTGTTCCTTCTCTCGTAGGGGATTTCCATGTATAGTCATAAGCACTTGAATAGATTAGCAAGCCCATCCCTATAGAATATGGTGGAGGAGACGGAGGATAATGGTCGACAAATTTAAGCAAATAGGTTCCTAAGGGAAGTCTGCCCTACTTGAGCATCTGCTAAGCATTTGAGTCCAGGCAGTAGGGTTTAGTGAATGTATGAACTGATTTCCAGGTTGCTGCTTTGCATATCTCTGGAATGGGTATGTTGTAGAGCAAAGCTGCGGTAGCTGCCTTTGCTCTAGTAGAATGAGCCTTAGGCTTAGCAGCTAGAGATCTGTTAGCTTTTTGACGAAGTAAGTAACCTCACCTTGCTTCACCTCCGGACCTGCTGGGCTGTTTGTTCCTTGCTCCCGTTACTGGTGGAAGCAGCGCTGCTGGGGGACTGCATTACCCACCCTCCTTTGTGCCTGGAAGCACATTAAACACCAACGCCGGGGCGCGGGGACGCGCCTGGGCAAAGCCTGGGCCAAGGGCAGGCCCATCCACGCCCGGAGGCTGGGCCACCCCTCTAACGACTGGCTCCAGTGAGGTCTTCAGTCACTGGGACATTGTGATAGGAGCGCCATAACCACAAAATGGGTAAGAGGAAGACAACAAGTGAGCCTCAGGGGGAGTGTTGTGAATACTCGATGCATTTTTAGTGAGGGCCGCAAGCGCCCTGTCGCACGAAATAGAACTCACAGAGCGCAGACTATCACTAGAAGAAACGAGAGGTTGCGCTCCCTTAGCTCCCTCCCCTCCCGCGACTGTGTCTGGGTTAGAACTGCATGACAAGACTCCCTGTTGGCCCCAAACCCTTGCATACTTGCACTCACATTTGGCCTTGGATGCAGTAGTTAATCCACCTCTTATAGAAGAGCCCAATAGTGAGCCGGCAGCTAAAAGGAAAAAGGGTGGGAAGAAATCAAAAGCGAACACACCTAAAAATCCACCTAAAAACTGAGAAAAGCTTTGGGTAGGAATAAAGAAGCCTTTGGCTTGCCCCACCTTCTAACTGCTAATTTGGCAACAGTAACAATGAACGAGGAGGGATGGAACAGACTGGAGAACATTGTCTTCCTCCTCTTACAGCCTCTAATACACAGGCTCACTGAAATAGAAGAATATATAGGTCTGCTCGGTTCAATGGCTACTACAGGTGGAGGAACTACACCAACAATTTCAGGAAATCAAAAAGGCCCAACAACTGTAGGTGCACCAGTTAAGAGTGCCACCTTTATGGTCTTAGAACAGCCCCCTCTACCCACGCCTATTCCTCCTGCTCCTATGGTCAAGCAGACCGCTGGATCGGACACGGGGGGTAATACAGTCAGAGAGTATCTCCCCTTACCTCCCATATGGCTGAGAGGGTCCCAGCATATGGGGTAAGGCTCGCGCCACATACGGAAGATATAAGTCCTAATAGAGCCCGGCCTCTGCATCCCGTGATAGACCTCCCCCCGGCAGCCTTACCCTTGACCCTGATTTTAGCAAATGTTCCAGGACTGAGAGAGGACCTGAAGGAATCTACGCAACAAGTAATGGGCAAGTCACTTCATTGGTTGAACAAATATTGAGGTTTGGGCTTAGAAAGTATGGGGGCCTAGCCAATACCATCATAATGGCGCGGAGAGTGGATTGGGTCGGTCCCACACACAAAAGCTTAAAAGGAGACTGTGTTGTGGTGAACTTCAATAATTGCCAAATGGTGAGCCTTCTGAAACACCGATTATGTGACATTCCAATTTCCAGCACCCAGATTTTAGCCCTACCACTAGATTCTTTTTACGCACAACTTGCACCGGGGGGACCTGACCAACGTACATCTGCATATGGGAATTATAGATCTGAACGAAGACCCCCCCGGATAAATACAACTCTCCCAATCAGAGGGGGAACTTCCAATTGGGAAACAGGGAATAGATTTGCTGCCCTAGAGGGGCTTGATAGCTGCGATTGACTGACTATAACGAATCCATTTACCCAAACGCCAGAACCCCCTGTGAACACAACTATCAAGGAGTCAGGAGGCGTAACAGTTACAGGAGGTGTTGAGGCTGGAAAACGGTTAAAACTCGCCTCATGGAACGTTGTGGGTATCAAGGGGAAGGTGGGCAATACGCAGTGGTGTGATGCTTGGCAAAAATATGATATAATATGCATGCATGAGACCTGGGCTACCGACCAGATTTCTATAGATGGGTATCGCTCCTTTCAAACAGAGGCAGTGCCTGCACCCGCAGGTCGAGCCAGGGGTGGTTTATTAACACTAATATCTAATACCCGGTCAATAACCCCAAAGGTATTTTTGAAGGTGTCCCCATCCTTTCACTTTTTGCTGTTTGAAGGTTCAGGAGGTCAGGACTGGTTATTGATAAACTTCTATAATAATAATTTTGGACCGAACATGCATTCGGTGGTGACCCAAGTGGAGCTTGAGCTTGATAAAGTGGGAGCGGGATTCAAAGAGAACTTCGCTATTGTGTGGGTGGGTGATTTTAACACACATTTATGTAAATATTCTACCACCCCAGTTTGCGGCACCGAGGATATGGAAGGGCCCCCAGTAATTAATTTCATTCATAATGAATATGGCCAGACACTGAATAGGCTCTTGACCATTAGAAACCAGGAAATAAGAAAAAGACAGACCGAACATGCTGGGGTGCTTATAACAACCTTCATACGCAATTAATAGGAGTCAACTATTGATTACATCGTGACTTCTGACATTTTAGATGGGAAACTGACTCAAGTGGAATCAGTTTTTACCACTTTTAGTGATCACGCCATCCCTTCCTTTTCTGTAGCATTAGGCTCCTCTCGTGAGATGCCAACTAAGACAATGGAGACACCGGCTCTAGGAAGAAAGAATGGTTATCAACTAAAATGGGCTAGCGTAGATAAGGTAAACACAACCCAGGAAATAACAAAAAATCTGGACTGCATACAAAATTGCTTGGATATAAATCTACCTGCTGAGCGGATCACCCAGGATTTCTCAAAATTATTAGAGGCAGTAAATAAGGCTTTATTCCGCAAAAGAACTTAAAGTAAGGCATCGGTGGGGCGTTGGTTTGATCGCACATGCTCCCAATCGCTAAAAACCCTCCATGAATCCTTGAAAGAAGTCCCCAGAAACCAAGAGAGAATGAAATCTTTACGAAAGGCACAAAGATTCTAGGAAGCAGGGGGAAAACGTCTTGAAAGAAAAGGCCTGGGAAGAACTAGAAAGGGCAGCTATAACTAACAATAGCAGGGACTTCTGGAGGGTGGTAAACAAACCTAATTTTAAGGATGCCAGTGATCCAACCTTAGAATCCCATGTGGCAGAGGATGCTTGGGTGGCTCATTTCGAGAAAATATTTGGGTCAGGGGTAACCCAGATGGTGGAGCATCCTTCAGTCCCCCCTCCTCACACTGACTCTCTCGTATTTACAATTGAGGAAATAACTAAAGGGCTGGATAGGTGCAGCAGGGCGAAGGCCCCAGGCCCAGATGGGGTCCCAATAGACCTATTTCTTTAAGACCATGCCTTATGGGCACCCCTACTGCAGAACGTATTTCATGCCATTGCCAAAGATGGCCCTTGGCATCATGGGGTACAAGTGTCATCGTTCCTATTTTTAAAAAGGGAGCCAAAAGCGAGCCAGGTAACTATAGGCCAATATCCCTCCTGGATACCACCTCAAAATTAATGAGGCGGCTATTACTACACCGGCTGGAAGAATGGGCAAACGACAAAAATATACTGATTACAGCCCAATACGGATTCCAACGGGGCAGGGGCACCATTGACCAGTGCCTGAACTTTAACCTTATAATCGAAAAATACACCAGCGCCAAAGGTGAAACAATCTACATGGCCTTCATGGATCTGTCAGCCGCATTCAACTGTGTAAATCATTGTAGGCTGTGGGAGATAATGGAGGCCATGGGGGTGGACCCCCCAATACTCCTGTTCATCAGACAGCTCTACTCCCAGACTACCGCCTCGGTGCGGTACGATAAGGACGGGGCTTGTACCCATTCTTTTAAGATTCTTCAAAGAGTTAGGCAAGGGTGCGTTCTTGCCCCTTTCCTTTTCTCCTTATATACGAATGGGGTAGAAGCAGCACTGGCGGGTACAGCCCTGGACATTCCAAAGTTCGGGTCACTATCACTGCCTCTGCTTGCATATGCAGATGATACGGTCTTAGTGGCCAGAACTGGGAGGGCGCTGCAACATATGCTAACAGCTTATACCTGGTTTATGAGCTCCCTCGATCTAAGGGTAAACTAATCAAAATCATTTATCTTAATAGCAACGCAAGCAGGGCGAGGTAAAACCCCATCCTTTTATTTAGTGGCTCGTAAACTAGAGATAGTGGATTCCTTACCCTACCTGGGTGTCGTATTTGATAAGCACCATACCTGGGCACCTATGACTAAAAAATAGGGGGCTGGCAATGGAAAAAAGTCTGGCAGGTATCATTAGATTTTCTAAAAAATTGGGCTCTAAGCCTTTAAGAATCATAAAAAGCATTTATAAGGCAAAGACAGTATCCCTAACCACCTATGGAGCAGGGGTGTGGGGTATCTCTAATATTGCCCATGTGCAGACTATTGAGGATAAATTCCTGAAACGGCTAATTGCCTTACCGGTATCATGCTCCAATTTTAATTGCCATGCGGAATTAGATTTTCCGTATATTAGTGATCGGATAAGATTAGCCCCCTTAGTGCTATGGCACTCAATCTGGAGGAAGAACACGCTCCCCCTAACACAACACATTATAAAGGACTGTCTCGAGCTGGATAATGTGCACA
Source organism: Calotriton arnoldi (assembly GCA_963921515.1). Classification (NCBI taxonomy): domain Eukaryota; kingdom Metazoa; phylum Chordata; class Amphibia; order Caudata; family Salamandridae; genus Calotriton; species Calotriton arnoldi. The sequence continues at coordinate 1,313,304 of CAWUFW010000491.1, read as the reverse complement.
AAGTAAGATGGTTGGGTTATCTAAAATCGACCCTGAATAGACTGGGCATGGAGGACCTGTATAAAAACCCAAGCAATTGTCTTCAAATTTCAAAGACACTTTTAAAAGAAAAATGATTGGTTAACATGGCTCAGGAGCGCACAGAGATACACACAGATAGGTTATCAGTCAGGACATATACGAGTCTCGTACCCCTACTAGAGACTATCATTATTTAGAGGAAATGTTAAATCTAAAACACAGATTCATTCTAGTAAGGTTCCGTTTGAATCTGAACCCACTGTTGGTAGGGTATCCAGCGGGAAAATATAAGCTTAGCGACCTTTCTGCCTGCCCATGTGACGGAATGTCAGAGCAATCCGACTTACACATTATTTTATTCTGTGAACTGTATAATGAGAAACGAGCAAGATACTTATTACCGGTTCCGAGACAGCATCATTTTAGGCAATGTAGAGTGGCCCTTACCTATCTCAAAAAACTTGGCGATCCTTTTATTAGCTACGTAATGGCAAACTTCCTCTGGGCCTGCACAAAGAAAAGAAAGCTTTTTAACTAATTTTAAAAATATTGAGATATATCTGTAATTTTAAGGTATTTCCTGGAGTTCTTGATAAATGTTATTCTTGTTATTACTGTCTGTGCTTTTATGATCTTTGTTTGTATTTAAGATCGAATAAAGCTTTTATGATGATGATAAAGTAAGATGCACAAAACAATCCATCAGGGGATGGCCTGCTTAGAAGTCGCTAGACTTGTACGGAGGGAGCCATAATTTACAAATAATTGGTCAGATCTCAGTAGATCTTTAGTTTTATCCAGATAGAATTTAAGAACCCACCTAACATCCAGGGAATGAAGGGATCCCTCCACTGGAGTAGATGGGTGCTGGCAAAAAGTAGGTAAAGAGATCGTCTGATAAACATGGAAATCCGAAACCAACTTAGCGAAAAATTTCGGATGTGTCCTCATGACTACTTTGGATGCATGAAACACTGTGTATGGTTCTGGACAGTAAAGTGTCTGGATTTCCCTATTTCGGCAGATTTTATAGCCACAAGGAAAGGTGTCTTCCAAGACAGATGCTGAAGAGAGGCCTTATTGTATGGGTTCAAAAGGTTCCTGCATGAGGCGAGAGAGAACCACATTATGCTCCCAAGGAGAAGTGAGTCCAATGGGAGGAAAATCCTTCTTCAAACCCTCCAGGAAATCTCTGATGACAGGAATTCTGAAAACGGAGGTTTGTGAAGGGCATGCCGTCTAGGCAGTAAGAGCTGCCAGGTGAACCTTAATGGAAGAGAATTGTAGGCCAGATTGCGCCAAATCGAGCAAATATGGAAGGATGACATCTTCCTGGCAAGAGGTAGGGTCCTCATTCTTCGATGAACACCATGTACAGAATCTCTTCCATTTATGGGCATAAGCGGAACGTGTGGAAGGCCACTTTGCTTCCCTGAGGATGTCCACGCAGTCTTGAGGCAAGCTGCCAAATTCAAAGAGGTGACGTTGGGGTGTAGCATTTGGTCTCCGAACTTCATTAGTAGATCTGTCCTGCATGGTAACTGTGTGTGGATGGATAGACCAGTGAAGGACGTCTGTGAACCAAGATTAGGGGAACTGGTGGAAAGGCGTAGAGAAATCTGCCGGACCAGTTGATCCATAGGGCATTCCCCAGAGTTCCCAGGTGGTAGTTCCTCGATGCGAAGCTTTGGCATTTGCTGTTTTCTGCGGTGGTGAACAAGTCGACATCCGGAGTACCCCATCTTGCAAAAATATCGTGGACCATGTCGTCGTTTAAGACCCACTCGTGGTTTTCCTGGAGAAGCCTGCTGAGTGAGTCGGCCTGAGCATTCTGGACACCTAAGAGGTGAGCTGCTGTAATCATGAGATTTCTGTCCAGAAGCCGCTTCCAGAGATAAGGGTCTGGACCTCGAGTCTCCCTGCTTGTTGAAGTAGTACATTGTTGTTGTATTGTCCGTCTGAACAAGCAGGGAGTTGGGAGCGGAGAGATGGCTGAAAGTCTTTCAGAGTCAGATGAACTGCCCGTAACTCTAGTAGATTGATAACATACGTGGATTCTCTGTGCGACTACTTGCCTTGAATTTGAAGGTGGCCTGCGTGGGCTCCCTATCCTTGGAGCGAGACATCCATGACTGTGGTCTGAACAGGTATTTCCTTGTGAAAAGGAATCCCTCGTAGGAGATTGGTTGGATAGCACCACCATTTGATGGACCGCAGGGCATGCTGAGACAATCGAATCCTGTCTTCCCAAACTCCTGTTTGCTGGTCCCATTGGTCTTCTAGGGATTCCAGTAGGGGCTTCATGTGGAGACGTGCATTCGGTGTGACAAATATACAGGAGGCCATCAAGCCCAGGAGCGAGAAGGCCTTCCTCACAGTAGGCTGAGAGATTGCCATGAGAGCCTGAGCCTTCCGAAGGATCGATAAGGGTCTCTCCTACGAAGGACACAGGCTTGCCTTGAGAGTATCGATGGAGGCCCCCAAATATTGTAGGAACTGTACTAGGATCGAGTGTGACTTTGTATGGTTGACATGAAGGCCCAGCCGAAGGAGAAAATCAGAGGTCCAATTGAAGTGAAGTTGAGCCTCCTGAGACATGGATGCTTTGATCAGTCAGATAGGGATAGACAAACACTTTGTGTTTCCTTAGATGGACCGGAACCACCGCCATGTATTTTGAGAAAGTCCTGGGTGCTGACTTCAGGCCAAATGTAAGTACTCGGTATTGATAGTGATTGGCCCCACTGCATACCTCCAGAACTTGCAATGCTTTCTGGTAATGAGTATGTGAAAGTATGGGTCTTGGAGGTCGATGGCGCATAGGCAATCCCCTTGGTGTAACTGAGGGTAAATTTGGTACAATGTCAGCATCCGGAACCTTTCTCTCCAAATCCACTTGTTGGCCATTCTGAGGTCAAGAATGGGGCTGAACTCGTTCTGGTCTTTCTTTTTGACAAGAAAGAACCATGAATATAGCCCCGTGTCTCGTTGAAAGGAGGTACAGGTTCCACCACCTGTTTCTGTAAGATAATGTTGGCCTCCAACTGTAATTGTTGCAGTCGGAACCTGGATTGTTTCGGAGGTATTGACGGTAGAGGGCTGATGAATCTGAGAGAATATCCATTGTGAACAATATTCAGCACCCAATTGTCTTGCGTGATGTTTTGCCACTCTGCCAGGTAATGTTGAATGCTTCCCCCTACCGGAGCGAGTAACGGAAGAGGGAGAAGAAAGGTCTCAGGGTTTCGACCCTGCTGGTAGTCTGCCTCCTTACGGAATTTGCTGGCCTGTTGCTTTTGATAAGGCGGATAGGATTGTCGGTACTGACTGGCGACCCCGATACCACCGAGGGGTTTGAACCCTCTGTGTGGGATAGCAGTGTTGAAAAGGTCTGAAAGAGTTACACTGCTCCTTAGGTCTTTCTAAACCAACAGCTTTCAGCGTCTCCATTTCTGCCTTTATCCTGGCTGTTTCTGCCTTCATCCTGGCCATTTCTTTGTAAGCATGAGTGCCAAAAAGAGTTGTCTCTGAAAACGAGAGATTCAGGATGCGCTGTTGTGATTCAGGTTTAAGAGACATCAGGCGCAGCCATGAGTGTTGCCGAAGAGCTACGCCTTGGCAATATTCATGTGCAGCAAGAAGAGACGTGTCCGCTGCTGCGCTTATCACTTGATTAGAGACCATAAGATCTTCTGTCAAGATCTCATTAAAGTCCTCTTGTTTGTCTCTATGGAGGTAGTGCACAAACTGTTGGAGCGATTCCCACCGTGCCCTGTCATATCTTACTAGTAAGGCTGTGGCACTAGCTGCTTTCATGGTAGTTGCTGCTGTGTCGCAAACCTTACTCCCTACTGAGTCTATTTTTTGGCTTTCTTTGTCCGGTGGCAGTGTCAAATTTGGGCCGTGGCATGTTGCTTCTTCACCGCCGCCACCACCACCACAATGATGGAATCCGGAGCCGGGTCTGTCCGCAGGAAGGCAGGTCCTGCTCTGGAGGACGATCTTTCTTCTGCAGCCTGGATGGAGCTGACTTAACTGAAGAAGGTGTCAGAAAGAGCTCCAAAGCCGGCTCTAGGAGACCCGGGACAAAAGACAACAAAGGGCGTGAAACTTGTTTTTGCTGTAGAGTCTCAAATATCACAGATGCTGTAGGACTTGGAGTGGACACAGGGATATTTAACTTCTAAGCACCCCGCACCGGAACCTCTTGAAAGGTAGAGATGTCATCCACCTGTGAGATGCGTGGGGGAGGGGAGTCCGATAGTGTCAGAGTGTATCTCCCTGTGCTTGAGGAGGAGGTGTCCCTGGTATATCTCGAACAAGACCTTTTTTCGTGGCGCCGATGATGGAAGCGTCCTGAGTGAGTAGAGGATCGTCTTCGTCTGTGAGACTGTGTCGAGTGTGAGACCTAGACCTTGGTTGTGGAGGTGGTGAGGAGGAGGAGGAGGAGGAGGAGGCGAGGTCTTGGTTCCGCAACTGGCAGAGGAGGGGAAGGATGCTGAGGAGGAAGCGTTGGCGTCAGAGAGGGGACATCCCACGATGGAGAATAGGTCCGGGAATAATCCGATGTATATATTAGTCTTCTCTTTTTACGAGCTTCCTGAAGCCTTGAGGAGGCTGACAGTCACTGAAGACGATCTTTCCATCCCCCTCAACGTTGATCTACTCATCGATGGCAACTGTTGACAGTGCCTCGACAGAGGGTCTCGTCGATCTGTGGTGTCTCAACGGCGATCAACGACGATGTCTTGGCGTTGACTGACGGTGGGAGTGTGTAGGCGATCGAAAGTGCCGTCTCGATGTCGAGCGACTGTGGCAGTGTGTCGATGTCGATTGGCGGGGATACGTTGACGCCGATAAAGACCTCGACGGCGACCTGCGAGGTGTCTCCTTTTGCAGTGGGCTTCCCGACACCAAACAGGGTGTCCTCATCATCGGCGTTGCAATCGATGTCAAAATTCTTCCTCTCGACGTGAAGCGTCGACGGTTTTTCGACATTGAGCCCTGGGTCGATGGCAAACAGGTCGGAGCTGTACCTACTCTCAACATCCACGACCGGGACCAGCACCGTTTTTCAGTCCTTCTGCTGGAGAGCCCTCTAGAGGCTGAACACAGCCCTGGTAGAGGACTGCCTCTCTCCTTGCCTTGAAGTCCAACCTGAAGATTGCGCCTGCTGTTTTCTCCTCTGCTCCTTGGAGGCGAATCTTCTCTCAGTCACGCAGAGTGCGCTTTGAGAAAGTTTTGCAAATTAGACAAGAGTGAGGAACATGACTGTCAGGCAAACAGAGTATACAAACTCTGAGAGGGTTAGTCTTGGCCTTCTTTCTACCACAGTCTGAACACTTATCAAAACGGGATGTCATTTTTAAGTGAAAACTATACAAATTCCTGTCAGAAAAAGACAGAAAAGGGTAGGGAAAGACCAAAGACGTCGAGTGAAGTAGTTATTTGGGAAATTCAGAAGTGAATTTTGAAGAGAAAAACCAAAATTGGACGAGCTCAATGCTCCAGGGTCCGGATAGCAGGATCCGGAAAAAAGACCTGAATTAACTGCCACTAGCTGTGCAGGATGGGATACTGGTGGTTTCTGGAGTCTTAAAGGCACAGTCTCTATTTTCAAGACTATGAGGATATTCTGTCCTCTCTCTTTCATCTCTACCATGAAAAAAGGAGTTTTGTGAAGGGGATTCTTCTGTGTGTTCAACACTGCAGAATTATGCAAAATATGGTGTACTGCACTCTTTTTCACCTCAAGATGAAGATGCAGCCAGTGTAGACTATGTATTTAGGCTGCATTATTGTCTTTCTCTCAAGTGACTTTACAGGCCTTCCTGAAGAAAGGCGAATATTCACTTAAGAAAATATATATATAAAAGAATTGCTCCAAGGTCCCCGCACGTGGGCGGGAATATTCAAGTGCTTATGACTATACATGGAAATCCCCTACGAGAGAAGCAAGTGTTCTTACGACTGAGAGGACATCAACAAAGAACTGAAGTTAAGCTGAAAGATTTCGAAGAGAAGTACAGATCCACAAGGTCTCCTAGAAATTTTACTTACACTCATCATAATTATGTTTATTTATGAAAATAAAAATGCCATAAAACACACAGTAAAATTCAGACATTAAATTAAATTAGTATAAAAGAGTTAAAATGTAAACTCTAAGAATAATTTATTAGAGAAACTGAAAATCAGTTGGGAAGAACAAGTGCAAACTTTGCAATAAACGTCTGCCTGTGCCCAACATTAATGAACAAATTACTTACCTTCGGTAACGCATTATCTGGTAGAGACCATCTAGGTGCAGATTCCTTACCTTTGAATTTCTCAGGCGTCAGGCTGGATCCGGACACTTTTGCTGAGCAATACCCATTGCGCGCGACATCGGGTGGCTCCATTCGGCCCTGCGTGACGTCCCGGCGTTGTTAGCGTTGGTTATGACGTTGCGGTGCCTATATAGGCGCCACCCAGGCGCCCAGACGTTAGTACTTTTCGTTTTTTCCATGCCAGAAGGGCAGAGCCACGAAAAAACTGACGTAGTCGTGTGCACAACTAGGGCACTGAAAGAGGGAAAACAACCCTAGTCCTACGATATCAGTCCGCAAAGCGGGGAGGCATGGGTGGGCTGTAAGGAATCTGCAGCTAGATAGAATCTCTACCAGATAATGCGTTACTGAAGGTAAGTAACTTGTTCATCTGATAGAGACTTCTAGCTGCAGATTCCTTACCTTTGAATTAGATACCCAAGCCATACCATCCCGGTAGTGGGTTGCGGGCTCACATCCTAAACTAAGGAGTCTTGCAGGACTGAACGGGCAAAATGTCAGTCCTTGCTTACCTGACCATCAAGGCAGTAATGTTTTACGAACATGTGCAAGGATGCCCACGTCACTGCCTAACAGATGTCTTGGACTGGGACACACCGAGCCAAGGCCGTAATCGCAGCCTTTCCACTGGTGGAATGGGCCCTTAATCCCTCAGGGGGCTGCTTCTTCGCCACGGCATAACATATCTTGATGCAGAGAACGACCCAGCAAGAAATGGTCCTTTACTGCACTACCCTTCCCTTCTTTGCTCCCAGGTACCCCACAAAGAGTTGGTCGTCCACCCGGAACTCTTTTGTGCGGTCAAGGTAGAACAACAATGCTCTTTTTGGATCCAGCCGGTGGAGACGCTCCTCTTCCTTAGAGGGATGCGGGGGAGCAAAGAAGGTGGGCAAAGTGATGGACTGACCCAGATGGAATGGGGTCACAACTTTGGGTAAAAAGGATGCCCTGGTGCGAAGCACCACCTTGTCCAGAAAGGACATAAGATAAGGAGGCGAGTAGGATAACGCCTGCAACTCACTCACCCTCCAGGCAGATGTAATTGCCACTAAGAAGGCTGTTTTGATGGTCAATAGCCGGAGGGGACAATTGTGCGAAGGCTCAAAGGTAGCACACATTAGATAGGTAAGGACCAAATTAAGGTCCCACTGTGGCATAACGGTTGTGGGTGGAAACAAGTGAGCCAGCCCTTTTAGAAATCTATTTACAATAGGAGACTTAAAGAAAGAGGGCTGGTCTGGCAGCCACAAACGTAGAGCAGAAAGGTAACCCTTGAGAGGATCCAAGGCAAAGCCCTGCTGGGCCAGGGTTAGAATGAATAAAAGAACTGTAGAAAGAAGCAGAAAGAGGGTAAATGGACCTTTCTTACAGTATAACACAAATTTCTGCCAACTGCAGGCATATACCGTTTTAGTGGAGGGCCGCCTGGCCGCCAGAATAACGTTACAGACTTCAGGAGGAAGGTCAAAAGCTACCAACTGTCGCCGCTCAATCTCCACGCATGGAAGCGCAGAGTTGACCGGTTCGGGTGGAGAACCCTCCCCTGCTGCTGCGACAGAAGATCCTCCTGATGGGCCAGCCTGATCGGGAGGATCGATACTCATTCTCAGAAGCTCTGGATACCAGACTCTCCTCGCCCAGTCCGGCTCCACAAGAATGACTTGTGCCCGGTCGCTCCTGATGATCTAAAGAACACTGGGCAAGAGTGGTATGGGCGGAAAGGTGTACAACAGGCCTGAGCTCGACTCAAGATGAAAAGCGTTGCCGAGCGATAGCCGCCTTGGAAACTCCAATGCGCAGTACCGCCGACACTGCGCGTTCTTTTCGGAGATGAACAAATCTAACCAAGGTTCTCCCTACTGCTGAAAGACTTTGCGCCACCTCCGACTGGAGGCGCCACTTGTGATCCACTAGGCATCGTCGGCTGAGTTCGTCGGCTGTGGCGTTCAGAGAACCTGCCATGTGTTGAACCACCAGGGTTATGCCCTGCTGTTCCAGCCACGTCCAGAGATGCAGGGCCTCTTGACAGAGGGTCCACGACTCCACCCCGCCCTGCTTTTTGCAGAACCACATGGCTGTGGCATTGTAAGCGAACACCTTCATTAGCTTCCCTTTGACAGAGGTAAGAAATGCCTTCAATGCCAACCGAATCGCTCGGAGCTCCAACAAAGTTATGTGGAGCCCTGTCTTTGCCTGAGACCAGTGTCCCCTGATCCTTACCTCTCCCAGGTGGCCGCCCCATCGAAGAAGTGACACATCTGTCATGACTGAGGTCGGGTTGGGGAAGGGAGAGGGGTCTGCTACTGACCCAATCGCGGTTCGTTAACGACCACTGCAGATCTTTCAAAGTTCCTTCCGAGATATGAACCACATCAGTGAGATTTCCCCGATGCTGTGCACATTGGAACTTCAAGTCCCACTGCAGAGCCCGCATACCCCATCTGGCGTGTCTTACCAACAGGATGCAGGAGGCCATGAGGCCCCACAGCCTCAGAGTCAGTCTCACCGAAATCCAGGATAGAGGCTGAAATATCAGAATCATAACCTGAATATCCTGGACTCGCTGCTCGGGAGGATAAACCCGAAACTGCACTGTGTCCAGAACAGCTCCAATGAAAAGGAGCGTCTGAGAAGGAGTCAGGTGTGACCTTAGCACGTTTATAGAGATCCCCAACGAATGCAGAAGGTTTGCCACAGTCTGACGGTGGGAGACGACAGCCTAGGGCAAGGACGCCTTCAACTGCCAGTCGTCGACATAGGGGAAGACTGACATCCTTAACCTGCGCAGATGAGCTGTGACCACCACCATCACTTTGGTGAACACCCGAGGGGTACTGATAAGGCTGAAGGGGAGCACGGTAAACTGAAAGTGCTCACGGCCTACCTTGAACCGCAGGAAACGCCTGTGGCCGGGCAGGATGGGGATATGAAAATACGCATCCTGCAGGTCCAACGCTACCATCCAGTCTTCTTGGTCTAGGGCAGACAAGACCTGAGCCAGAGTGAGCATTTTGAATTTCTCCTTTTTGAGGAAGAGATTGATGGTCCGAAGATCTAAAATGGGCCGTAGCCCCTTGTTCTTCTTCGAAATCAGAAAGTAGCGGGAATAACAGCCACTGCCTACTTCTGAAACTGGCTCCCTTGGCCAAGAGAGCTGTATCTTCCTCTTTGAGCAACTTTAAATGATCCTCTGTCAGCCATTCTTGATTTGGCAGAATAGGAGGAGGGAAAGAAAGAAATGGTAGGGAATAGCCCTCCTGAACTATATCCAAAACCCACTTGTCCGATGTTATGGATCTAAAGTGGGGGAGATGATGACAAATTCTCCCACCAACTGGAGTAGTGTGGTCTTGCAGAATCAGCCTAGGATTACTTGGAGGCTGCGGCTGCTGGGGGCAGTGTGGTCGACGACTTCTGGCCTCCATTCCGAGATCGGAATGCACCGCGTCCTCGCACGGCTTGAGTAGTCTGTGCGGGACAGTGGCTGGGATATGGCTGACACGGCTGGAAACCCCTTCAGTTGCCACGAAAGGGGCGAAAGAAAGACTGGCCACAGGGGGTGGAGGAAAGGCCCATGAATCTGGCCGTAGCGCAAGAGTCCTTGAACCTGACCAGGGCCGAGTCTGCCTTTTTCCCCAAAAAGGCGGGTTCCATCGAAGGGCATGTCCGTCAAATTGTCTTGGACATCGCCCGAGAAGCCAGTTGTACGAAGCCAGGCGTGGTGCCTCAAGGTCACCGTCGTTGAAATCGATCTGCCCAGTGAATCGGTTGCATCTAGGCCGCACCATATGGTGAATTTTGTTGCGTCCCTCCCATCCTTGACAGCCTGGAAGAGCACAGCCCGGGCCTCCTCCAGGACTTGTGGCAGCACTTGCCCATCGATCTCCCAAAGGGATTGGGAGAAACAGCCGAATAAGTATGCAGTATTCAACGACCGCAATGCCAAGCTGGAGGAAGAAAACAACTTCTTCCCAAATGAATCCAGTCTCTTGGATTCCCTATCCGGAGGGGTTGAAGGGAATGCGTCTTGGGACGTAGAGGCCTGCACCGCCAAACTCTCTGGGGTGGGGTGTTGGCTGAGAAATCTTGGGTCTTGCCTTCAAAATCAAAGTCAAATTGCAAAGTCAAATTGCAATTGGAAGGTTCAGCATCACTAGGATACCGATGCACATGTTGCTAGGATACAACACATCTCCATTACTAATACAGAACACTAACACCATCGAGGAAATATCAGCCACCGCAAAAACACTTCACTGCCAAGGAAAAGACACGCCAATCCAACCTGGGAAAGCATGGGAGAACTTCATAACAACTCTTGGGGAGAAACTTGCCACTGGGACAGGAAAGAAACCGAGAAAGTCTGCGGCCACCCCATCTAGGACGGCAACTAGCCCAGAATTGAAGAATCTCAAACGCACAATTAACCAAACGTTAAGGCAGCTTCGCACAACCCCTCAAAACCTAGATCTGCAAAGCGATCTGCAGAATCTGAAGGCACTAATAAAGAGAAAGAAATGGGATAAAAAAAAGAGTAAAGAACGAAGAATTATGGGCTAGGATACTCCATGATGCCAAACAAAAGAACATCGCCAAGTTCTGGCAAACGATCAACAGAATTCAACGACCAAACAACCCAGGAATAAACTCCAACATAACAGAGGCTGTTTGGGCTGAATACCTTTTCAGCCACTTCAATAACAACGTGCAAAAGGAGGATGAGGCAGACAAAGAACCCTGGATCGTAAAAAAAGGCAGAGGCACCACCCACAGGGGAAAAACGACGCAAAACCCCAGACAAGCAATGCATAACGACTCACCCTGGAGTAGACAAAAATATCCGGGAGGAGAAACGGTAGCAGGCCCTGACTCATCATCGTTCAACAATGAAGAGTGATATGAAATAACTGCAACGCAGATGAAGAGACAAATAGCTAGGGGTAGACTCGTTGGAGCCCCAGGTCCCAACGGAATTCTTCCAATGCTGTATAAGCACGATGTGGAATACTGGAGTAAAGCATTAGTACCAGTTTTTAAGGAAATAAAAGGCGCAATCACAATCCCGGAGTCCTGGAAAGGATCGATAATCAGCCTCATCTTTAAACAGGGTGCCAGGAAAGCTCCGAACAACTATTGATTAATGAAAGTACTATGCGGGGACAATCTTGGAAGAACTAACATCCTGGGCATCAGAAAACTATCATCCCAATAAACCAAACTGGGTTTTGCGTGGACAAGGAACCACTACTAACATCATGGCGCTAGCCCTGTTGATGGACGCGGCCAAAGTGGCAAAGTATCCCTTATTTCTATGCTTTATAGATTATACCGCAGCCTTTGACCACATAGATCACGCCAAACTATGGCAAAAACTGGACAGCTGGGGGTTACCTAAACCCCTTGTAGACCAGCTGATATTGCTGCACACGGATACCTGGATCAGGATTAAAGTAGTAGCAGGGACGCACCTGTCAAGGCTAATCACCACCTCTAAAGGGCTAAAGCAAGGGTGCGTCTTAGCGCCCTTACTCTTTAACCTCTTCCTAGCTGATCTCCCTGGGGAATTGGACAAGAGTACATCACACGCCCAGAAAGTGGGAAAATATGTGTTGTCTAATTTGTTAAATGCGGGCGACCTAGTGTTGATAACTCGGACCCCTATCGGCCTACAACATCTCTTGAACACCACCAACAGCTTCTCCCAACGCAACGCCCTAAAAATAAACCTTAAGAAAACAAAAATCATGGTAGTAAACTATTGCAAAAAGAAAAAATAACAACTGGTACTTAGATGGGCAATGCCTGGACCAGACAACCAGCTACAAATACTTTGGAATCCTGCTGGACGACAAAGCCTCATTCAAACCCCACCTGGAGTCCCTACGTATGAAGGGCACCATGAGCTACCTAGCAATGAAGCCCCTGAAAAAAATGCTGCCTGATCTAACTCTCGACTCCTTATTACAGGTGATACGTGCAAAACTACAACCAGCGTTAACGTATGGGAGCGAATCGCTAAAAGGGGGAGATGCTGTGGCCTTGGACAAAGTAATAGCCAACACCTACAGAGCAATTTTTCATCTCCCAATCTATGTCTCACACACCCAAATACGCTTAGAATCTGGGTTTCAAAAACAATCAGTGGAAAGGAGTAGCGCATATATAAAAAGCTGGCACAAGATCCGAAGCGCCGAGGCAGGATCCCTAAACCAGCACCTTTGGATCGAGCGGTCTTGCCATGAAAAATCACCTGCCAAGGAGTACTTGTTTGACTCCCTAAAGCTACTGGGACTGTCCGATCTTTGGGGAACCTGCACAGACCACCAGAATTTCAAAAAGACTGACAAAGGTAACAAAAATGGTATCAGTTTTAGAAGATGAGGAAACACTGGCTAAAAGGGCTCATGGTTGGACAGTGCTTAGTGATTACGAAGTCCTCAAACCACAATCTTATCTGAAAGTGGGAGTCAAAACGAGGATAAAAGAAAAATTCCTAAAGTTGCGGCTGGGTATCCTACCGATCCTCCCACACCTTTCGCCATGGGAAAGGAGATCAGGACCGTGGTTGGGGGTTGTCAGCAGAATGATTATGCGTTACCAAGTGTTGGGGAGCCAGTCCCTCGACAGCCATCTCCAGGTGCTGGTCAGATCGGACTCCTCTGCAGTGTATTTTACTAATAAATGATTGTTTGAATTCTCTACTGTCTGACCGACTCTTCACTTGTTTGGAACGCTATGAGGTGGTCGTAAGTGACCCGGGTGGCCCTAATCGGGTCACTTCCTTCAGTTACTTCGACCAATATTCAAGCAGAACGGCACCAGGACTTGTAGGCAGACAGTAAAACTGTGATTTAATCCGGTGGAAACACAGCTAAACTGCCGGCTCACAATTTTTTTTGACAAAGTAACCGAGAGACTCAAACATGCATCGCAAGTGGATATTGGTTAAATAAAAATAGCCGGGCCGGGCTGTTACTGTTGCTTGACTTGGCAAGTTTTCGCTACTGCACCTTATCGACGCACAGTCACTTTAGATTTGACGAAGATTGTAAGGGCTAAAACGTGAATTTTAATAGGATGTAGAATGATGGCTGCTTAACTTGGCAAAGCGCTCGCTAGCTCAGCTTTCCTTGACGCACATGCACTTTGGATTTGTTGAAGAGCTCAAAGCCTAGATGTGAATTTTAACACAATGCATAATGATGGCTTTTTAACATTGTTTTTATCCACTGAATTACGTAAATGAAATTTTTATTGTCATGTGTAAGCAACGGTTTTAATTAATCATGCATAATAAAACTTACTTACTTACCCAGGCGTCAGACTGGATCTGGATAATTTTTTCTCTTAGCAGTACCCTGCGCATCGGTAGGTGGTTTCGGTCGACTCCGCGTCCATTATCGTCGTCGTGGTCGCTGGGATGACGTTGAAGGGCATCCTTAGATGCCGCCCCTGCGCGCTGTCAGTTCTGACACAACTTTACACGCTAGAAGAGCAGAGCCATGAAAGACACTGACCACTGGTGAGCCATACTAGGGCCCTGGAAGGGAGTCCCTATCCCTAGGGATCAGTTTGCAGAGCGGGGAGGATGGGTGGGGCGGTAAGGAATCTATAACTAACCTATGTCTCTTACAGATACATCGTTACAGAAGGTAAGTAACTTGTTCATTTGAAAGAGACAGTTATAGATTCCTTACCTTAGAATAGATACCCCAGGAATACCAACTGTGAGAAGCTGGCCTGGTTTATGATGTCCACTAATGTAAGTGCAAAAAGAACAATTGATGGACAGAATGCAGAACAATGTCATACATTCACCCCAGTACAGAGATCTGGGCCTAAATCCATTGTTTTTTTGCTCACCATGCCATTCCAGTTTGACCCAGCCATATGCAAATCAGTCTTGACCCTGCACCCAATGGGAACAGTCCAGCCCGAACTGCCAGGCCAGGTCCTCCCTGGACTGGAAACAAGCATCCTACGACCGGTTTCGGGCTTTCAGCCCTCATCAGCCAGGATAGCTTGACTCCAGTGGCATGGAGAGCACGGGACCCACGTCTGGGCATACCCGTCCCACTCGGGGTGACAAATGCAAAAAGAACTCCAATGGAGATTTCTTAAGGTTTCTTTGATGCTTCACAGGCCTTGGAAGGTTCCTGTGTGATGCACAGGCACAGACAATGCAGCTGACTGGAAGGGAGAACGAAGTCAGGTCCAAACGAAGTCCAGAGTGCCCAGACGGTCGAACTGCAGTGGTGTCTGATCTGAATCTTATTCCACGACTAATCTAGGGACCTACACCCAGGTAAGCCCTTAAGTAACCTAGGGAAAGGGTTGGGAAGATTCAGGGGACACTCCCAGGGGAGAGTCTGGACAGGGGGGAGGTTACTCCCATGTCCTTTGTCCAGTTTCGCACCAGAGTGGGAGCCAATGGCTCTCAGGACTGGTTTGAACTGGACTATGCACAGGGACACCAAATGTGCCCCTCATGTAGACTGAGTGGCGCTGGCAAGCACACCCACCCCATCCCAATACACTAAATCCTGTCTAGGAGGTGGTCACACCTCCCTATGACAGGATACCTATTGTTCTGCCTTCCCCTGCTCGAGCTTGGCTCAGCAGCAGGAGGGCAGAATCGTGTCTCTGGGTGGCAGCAACCATTTTGTCGTGTCCGGGTCAAGAAGGCTGGTACCGGGAACACTGAGAGCCTAACCTAAAGGAGGGCTCTTCCAGTGCTTGGAATCATACCTCCCACACGGTTTACGGTGCGGGGGTATGATTCCAACATGTTTGATACAAAACAGGATAGGATTCGCTGAAGCCGTTTTCAAGATGGTCTTCGCGTATTTACGCGGTGCCCCTTTATATAGTATATGGCTGCTTCACTGACAATCTAGGAGAATGGACTCCGTAAGCTGCAGGGGTGTCCTGCTCATGCGGGGGCACACTCTCACTTAGAACCAAGCACCCTGACTTCAGGATTGAAAAAGGCCTGCTATAGGGGTGACATAGGTTTTAGGTGGTGACCCCAGATATAGGAAACCTATATCTTTAAGTGGTGCTAGCACCAGCTTACACAGGCTGCAATGGCAGGCCTGTAGATCCATTTTGAATGGTCTCTCATCGGTGGCAAAATGCATGCTTCAGCCCATGGGAGACCTCTGGGGTACCTATGCCCTGGGTACCTTAGTACCATATGCACAAGTTACTAACTTGTGTAACGATATATCTGTAAGAGACAGTAGTTAGTGACAGATTCCTTACCGTAGAATATCCCCAGGCGTCAGGCTGGATCCGGAAAGTTTTTGCGTAGCAGTACCCTTGCGCGTCGGTAGGCGGCGTCGTGCGGCTCCGCGTCCGTCGTCGGCGTCGTGATCGCCGGGATGACGTCGCGGGCAGTACTTAGACGCCGCCCCTGCGCGCTGACGTCAGTCCTGTACACGACTTTCCGCGCCAGGAACACAGAGCCATGCAAGAAGCTGACATAGGTGTCTGAAAAATACCAGGGCCCTGAAAGGAATGTCCTTAACCCTAGAAATGAGTTCGCAGAACGGGGAGGATGGGTGGGGCGGTAAGGAATCTGTCACTAACTACTGTCTCTTACAGATAAATCGTTACATAAGTTAGTAACTTGTGCATCTGAAAGAGACACGTTAGGGACAGATTCCTTACCTTAGAATAGATACCCCAGCAATACCAACCCCGGTGGTGGGTCTGCGAACAAAGATCAGACAAGGAAGTCCCGGAGGACAGTACGGCCAAAGAAGCCGTCCCTCCGGACCTGACTGTCAAGGCAGAAATGCTTTGTAAATGTGTGCAGCAAGGCCCACGTAGCTGCCTGACAGATATCCTGCAGCGGAACACCGCGGCCTAAAGCCGTGGTAGCAGCCGTTGCCCTGGTGGAATGGGCACGCAGCCCAACAGGAGGCTCCTTCTTAGCCAAAGAATAGCAGGCTTTGATACACAAGGTTACCCAGCGGGAGACGGTTCTCTTGTGCACCGCCCGACCTTTTTTGGCGCCCACGTAGCCAACAAAGAACTGGTCATCCACCCGGAAGTGTTGTGTGCGGTTGATATAAAAGGAAAGCGCACGTTTTGGGTCCAGACGGTGGAGCCTCTCTTCCTCTCTGGAAGGATGCGGAGGCGGAAAGAAGGTGGGCAAAGTGATGGTCTGCCCAATGTGGAAGGCAGTAACCACCTTTGGCAAGAAGGACGGACGCGTCCTAAGAACAACCTTGTCTGGATGGACAGACAGAAAGGGAGGTTTGCATGATAGAGCCTGGAGCTCACTCACCCGCCGAGCGGAGGTGGCGGCCACCAGAAAGGCTGTCTTCAGAGTCAGAAGACGAAGAGGACAGTTATGTAGAGGCTCAAAGGGAGCGCACATGAGAAAGGTAAGAACCAAGTTCAAGTCCCACTGAGGCATCACAAACGGAACAGGAGGGAAGAGGTGTGTAATGCCTTTTAGGAACCTGTTAACAACAGGGGACTTGAAAAGGGAGGGCTGATCAGGAAGCCTGAGGAAGGCAGAGATGGCACAAAGATAGCCCTTGATGGTACCCAGGGCAGAGCCCTGTTGGGCCAGGGAAAGAAGGAACAGAAGAACCTCAGAAAGAGGGGCAGAGAGGGGATTCACAGCCTTTGCTGTGCACCATGCCACAAACTTGTTCCACCTGCCGGCGTATACCACCTTAGTGGAGGGACGCCTGGCTGCCAGAATTACATCACAAACTTTGGGAGGCAAGTCGAAAGGAATCAACTGCCGCCGCTCAAGCTCCACGCAAGCAGGTGGAGGCTGGACAGGTTCGGGTGGAGGACCGTCCCCTGCTGCTGCGACAGAAGATCCTCCCGAAGAGGCAGACGGATCGGGGGATCGACGCTCATACTGAGTAGCTCGGGATACCAAACTCTTCGAGCCCAGTCCGGAGCCACAAGGATGACTTGGGCCCGGTCGCGCCGAATCTTCTTCAACACTCTGGGTAGAAGTGGTATAGGCGGAAATGCGTACAACAGACCGCAACTCCACTCGCGACGAAAAGCGTCGCCGAGCGAGTGCCACCTTGGAAATTCCAACGTGCAGAACTGATGACATTGCGCGTTCTCTTCGGTGGCGAACAGATCTAACCAAGGCTCTCCCCACTGCTGAAAGAGACCTTGCGCCACCTCAGAGTGAAGACGCCATTCGTGATCCATCATGCACCTGCGGCTGAGTTCGTCCGCCCTGGCGTTCAGGGAACCTGCCAGGTGTTGAACCATCAGGAATATGCCCTGATGTTCCAGCCATGCCCAGAGGTGCAGAGCCTCCTGACACAGGGTCCACGACCCCACCCCGCCCTGTTTGTTGCAGTACCACATGGCGGTGGTGTTGTCCGTGAACACCTGCACTACCTTCCCTTTGACAGAGGGAAGGAATGCCTTGAGTGCAAGTCGGATCGCCCGGAGCTCCAGAAGGTTGATATGGAGCCAGGTCTCCGCCAGAGACCAGAGGCCTCTGATCTCCGCCTCTCCCATGTGACCGCCCCATCCCAGAAGGGACGCGTCCGTCACAACTGTGTGCTCTGGCTGGGGAAGGGAGAGGGATCTGCCCATGACCCATTGCCGGTTCGAGAGCCGCCACTGCAACTGTTTTGCAGTCCCCTCCGAGATCTGGACGTGATCGGACAGGTTGCCCTGGTGCTGCGCCCACTGGAACTTCAGGTCCCACTGCAGAGCCCGCATATGCCATCTGGCATGATCGACCAGCAGGATGCAGGAGGCCATGAGGCCCAGCAGCCTCAGGGTTATCCGTACCGAAACCCAGCATAAAGGCTGAAAGATCGGAATCATAGCCTGAATATCCCGGACTCGCCGTTCGGGAGGATAGGCCCGAAACTGCGTCGTGTCCAGAACTGCTCCGATGAAAAGGAGCTGTGGAGAAGGAATCAGATGCGACTTCAGCACATTGATGGAGAACCCCAGCGAGTGCAGGAGTTCGGCCGTAGTCTGGAGGTGGGAGACGACTGCCTGGGACGAGCCCGCCTTCAGCAGCCAGTCGAGGTAGGGGAAGACTGGAACCCCTGCCCGGCGCAGATGAGCTGCGACCACCCCCATCACTTTCGTGAACACCCGAGGGGCACTGGTAAGGCCAAAGGGGAGCACAGTGAACTGAAAGTGCTGGAGGCCTACCGTGAACCGCAGGTAACGCCGGTGGGCCGGCAGGACGGGGATGTGGAAATAAGCGTCCTGCAAGTCCAACGCTACCAACCAGTCTCCAGGGTCGAGGGCAGTCAAGACCTGAGCTAGGGTGAGGATCTTGAACTTCTCCTTCCGGAGGAAGCGATTGACGTTCCGGAGGTCTAAGATAGGACACATGTCCTCCTTGTCCTTTTTGGGCACCAGAAAGTAGTGGGAGTAGCAACCACGACCTACTTCTGGGGTCGGAACATGCTCGATGGCCCTCTTGGCCAAGAGGGCCGTGACTTCCTTCTGCAGAAGCACCAAGTGATCCCCTGACATGCGGTGGAATTGAGGTGGCATGGCTGGGGGGGTGGTCTCGAAGGGGAGGGAGTAGCTCCTTCGGACAATGTCCAAGACCCACCTGTCCGAGGTGATGGCACGCCAGTGGTGAAGGTGATGGCGGACCCTGCCCCCTACTGGCGTGCTGTGCACCTGAAAGGAAGGACTAGGAGGGCTTGGAGGCCGCGGACGGGGCGGAGTTGGTGGCCTGACCCGCACGCTGGTTGCCTGACCCGCCACTGCGGGAGCCACGTCCTCGGCCACGCGAAGACGCTTGCTGCGCGGGCCGGTGGCTGGGCAGCAGACGTGACTGGGCGCCCCTTCCATGGCCACAAAAGGGGCGAAAAGCAGAGGTTAGCGGAGGGCGCACAGCAGAAAGGCCCAGGGACTTGGCAGTAGCCTGTGAGTCCTTAAAGCGCTCCAGCGCATGGTCTGCTTTGGAACCAAAAAGACCGACCTCCATCAAAGGGCATGTCCATGAGTGTATTCTGGACATCACCCGAGAAACCAGTTGTTCTCAGCCAGGGGTGGTGACGCAGCGCCACCGTCGTTGCAAGCGATCTGCCCAGCGAGTCGGCGGTATCAAGGCCACAACGGATGGTGTACTTTCCCTTCCTTCCGCAATGGTGCGGGTAAGCAGTGTCTGGACCTCCTCAGGACACTGGGGCAAAACGAGCGCCACCGAATCCCACAGAGAGTGGGGGTATCGGCCCAAAAGGCAAGCGGTGTTGACGGACCGCAAGCCAGCACTGGAGGAAGAAAAGGCCTTCTTCCCAAATTGGTCCAGGCGTTTGGATTCCCTATCCGGAGGGGCGGTAGGGAAGGCGGTTTGGGAGGCAGAGGCTTGGACAACCAAGCTCTCGGGGTGGGATGTTGAGAGAGAAACAAGGGGTCGCCCGGAGCAGGGCGATGGCGTCGGGCCACGTTCCTATCCACAGGAGCCCCTGTGGTGGGCGTGGACCAGGTGCCCAAATGAACGTCAGACAGTGCATCATTAAACGGCAGCAATGGCTCCGAGGAGGTAGCTGCCGGCTGAAGCACTTCCGTCAGGAGGTTAGTCCTGACAGCCACAGTAGGCAATTGGAGGTGCAAGGCTCCAGCTGCTCTACGCAACACCGTTGCGAAATTTGCTCCCTCCTCCGTAGCCAGGGAAGGAGGAGACAGCATGCCAGAGTCAGGAGAAGTGTCCAGACCACTGGCATCCCCAAGTTCCTCTGCCCAGTCCTGATCATACTCACACTGCTGTGTGAGAGGGTCTTCCGACCCCTCCCAGCTCTCCTGGTCCTCCTCTGGCTCAAAATATGGAGGAGGAGGGACATCTGGGACCCAAGGTCTCATCGGCGCCGGGGCCGGCGTCGAGCGACGTCGGTCCGGCTCCATGTCCGGAACCGGAGAGAACCGGGGAACGACGCCGCCCGGAGCTCCGGGCGGCGTCAGGAACGGCACCGGGGACATTGGCGCCGGCGGAGGCGTGGTTAGGTCAACCGGCGTCGATCGGGGTTGCAGTACCACCGGAGCCGGGATCGAGGCCGGGGCCGGAGCCGAGGCCGGGATCAAGGCTGGCGGGACGGGCGACGCCGGGACCGGAGTCGTCGGCGACGCCGGAGCAACCCCATCAGGCCCGCGGGCCCGAAGGCGCACCGGAGGGACCTTGAGGCCCGAAGAGGCGGGCCATGGCCGACAGGAATTCCTGTATTTGGGCCGGAGTCGCCCCGAACCCGGAAAGGACGGGTAATGCGGGGAGGCTCCACAGGCACGTCCGGGGCCGCGGGGACGGTGCCGACAGGGGCCTCAGCCGAGTCGCAAGACCGGCGAGGCGAAGTCTTAGAGCGATGATGCTTCTTAGACTTTTTGTGCTTCGACTTACCCGAGGAGTGCGAAGACTTGGACTCCGACGACCGGCGGGGGCTCCGCGACCAGCCCCTCGACCTCTCACGGGACCGGGGCTTGGTGCGGCGCGGAGCCGACTGCCGGACCTCGATGAGCTTCGAGACCGCTCTCGCAAAGCCTTCGGGTGTAAGGCCCGGCAGTCAGGGCACGACTTCGTGTCGTGGTCTCGGCCGAGACAGTAGAGACACTCTAAGTGCGGGTCTGTGATCGACATCATTCGACCACAGACGTCGCATGGCTTGAAGCCGGGCATCCCTACCAACACCTAGGAGTCGAGATGACTCGAAAAGAAACAGTGAAAAAATCACCAAAAATTTAGTCAAAAATTGACTAGGGCACTGCTCTTCCCGGATCTGCGCTTACTGGCGCGGAAAAAAGAAGAACTGACGTCAGCGCGCAGGGGCAGCGTCTAAGTACTGCCCGCGACGTCATCCCGGCGGTCACGACGCCGACGACGGACGCGGAGCCGCACGACGCCGCCTACCGACGCGCAAGGGTACTGCTACGCAAAAACTTTCCGGATCCAGCCTGACGCCTGGGGATATTCTAAGGTAAGGAATCTGTCACTAACGTGTCTCTTTCAGATACTAGGGACTTATAAGGGTACCCCAGTATCCAATCTGGGATGTACCCAAGTACTGAGCACAACATGTTTAGGGAGAAAGCAGATCGACTGGGGTCCTGATTAGCAGGATCCCAATCAGACTAGTCAAAATACAGCTTAGCACCAGGCAAAAAGTGGGGGTAACCATGCAGAAAGGTCCTACCTTCCTACACCAACCCTGGAGGAGGGTCTGCAAACCAAGTTCACACCAGAAAATCCTGGAGGACAGGACTGCCATAGTAGCCTAGCCGTCCCTCCGGACTTGACTATCCAGGCAGTAATGTGAACGTGTGCAAAGGTGGCCGCCTGGCAGATGTCAATAAGTGGAACTCCACGTGACAAAGCAGTAGTTGCTGCCGTAGCTCTAGTGGAATGAGCCCGCAGCCCCACTGGAGGTTCCTTTTTCGCTAAAGCGTAACAAATCTTTATACAAAGGACAACCCATCGGGAGATTGGTACGCTTTTGGACAGCCCTATCTTTCTTGGCACCCACATAGCCAACGAAGAGTTAATCGTTCACCCGGAAATCTTTAGTGCGGTCAAGGTAGAAGGACAGCAAACAGTTTGGATCCAAACGGTGGAGTCTCTCCTCCTCCTTGGAAGGGTGCAGAGGTGGGAAAAAGGTGGGCAGAGTGATAGTTTGTCCTATGTGAAAAGGAGTAACTACTTTAGGAAGGAACGAGGGTCTCGTCCTAATCACCACTTTGTCCAGATGCACAGAGGAGAAAGGGGGCTTAGAAGAAAGAGCCTGAAGCTCATCTACTCTGTTAGCAGAGGTGATGGCAACAAGAAAGGCAGTCTTCAGAGTGAGGAGCCTGAGAGGACAATTGTGAAGAGGCTCGAAGGGACCACACATAAGGTAAGTCAAGACAACGTTCAAGTCTCACTGAGGCATTATGAAAGGAGTTGGAGGAAAGAGGTGAATAATGCCCTTAAAGAACCTATTTACAATAGGGGACTTGAATAAAGAGGGCTGATCTGGTAGCGGAAAAAAAGCAGAAATGGCTGCCAGATAGCTTTTAAGAGTGCCCAGAGCAGAGCCCTGCAGGTCCAAAGAAAGAATGAACAAAAGAACCTCAGAAAGAGTGGCAGAGAGGGGATCCACAGCCTTTGCTGTGCAGCATGCCACAAACGTGTTCCATCGACAGGCGTATAAAGTCTTAGTGGAGGGACGCCTGGCTGCCAAAATGACATTACAGACTTCAGGAGGCAGGTCAAAAGCTGTTAACTGTCTCTGCTCAATATCCACGCAAGGAGGTGGAGGCTGGACAGGTTCGGGAGGAGGATAGTCCCCTGCTGCTGCGACAGAAGATCCTCCCGAAAAGGCAGTCTGATCGGAGGTCTGCCCATGCTCAGGAGCTTGGTGTACCAGACTCTTTGTGCCCAGGCTGGAGCCACAAGAATGACTTGGGCCCAGTCGCGCTTGATCCTCAACACTCGGGGCAGAAGTGGTACAGGCGGAAAGGCGTACAGGAGGCCGCAGTTCCACTCGCGACAAAAAGCGTTGCCGAGCAAGTGCCGCCTTGGAAACTCCAACACGCAGAACTGTTGACATTTCGTGTTCTCTTTGGTGGCGAATAGATCTAACCAAGGCTCTCCCCACTGCTGAAAGAGACCTTGCACCACCTCTGAGTGAAGACGCCATTCGTGATCCATCATGCACCTGCGGCTGAGTTCGTCCGCCCTGGCGTTCAGGAAACCTGCCAGGGGTTTAACCACCAGGGTCATGCCCTGATGTTCCAGCCATGTCTAAAGGCGAAGAGCCTCTTGACATGGGGTCCACGACCCCACCCGCCCTGTTTGTTGCAGTACCACATGGCGGTGGTGTTGTCTGTGAACACCTGCACTGCCTTCCCCTTGAGGGAGGGAAGGAATGCCTTCAGTGCCAGGCGGATCACCCGGAGCTCGAACAGGTTAATATGGAGCCTGGACTCTGCCGGAGACCAGACTCCTCTGATCTCCGCCTCTCCCAGGAGGCCGCCCCATCCCTGGAGTGATGCATCAGTCACCACCGTGAGTTCTGGTTGGGGAAGGGAGAGGGATGTGCCCCCGAGCCAAATCCTGTGAAGGCGAATCCTGCCGAATGGGGGGGGGGGGGGAAGGCGAATCCTGCCACCCACTGGCCGTTGATGGCCCTGAAGGGTCGGACTAGGAGGGTCAGGAGGCTGCTGCAGGGGGGGTGGGGAGGGTGGACTGGCCCACTCGCTGGCTCCCGGACCCGCAGGACTGCTGCCACGGAGAGGCTGGGCAGCTTGCGTGAGCCGGTGGCTGGACAGGGCCGGACGTGGTGGGGTGTCCCTTCCGTAGCCACGAAAGGCAGACTGGTGGACGAGAGGACGCAGCGAAGCCCAAGGATCTGGCCGTAACTCGAGAATCCGTGAAGCGCTCCAGCGCAGAGTCTGCCTCGTCACCAAAAAGGAAACGGCCATTGAAGGGCATGCCCAGCAGAGTTGCTTGAACATCCCCCGAAAAACCAGACTTTCTCAACCAGGCGTCGCGCCGAAGGGCTACCGACATGGCAATTGTTCTTCCCAGTGAGTCGGTGGTATCCAGGCCACACCGAATCGTGAATTTTGCTGCGTCTCTCCCCATCTGCCACTGCTCGGGAGAGAATGGCCCGGGCCTCCTCCAGGCACTGAGGCAGCACTTGAGCAACCGTATCCCAGACTGTATGGGAGTATCAGCCCAAGAGGCAGGCGGTATTCATGGACCGCAATGCCAAGCTGGAGGAAGAGAACATGCGCTTCACAAGATGATCCAGCTTCCTGGATTCCCTGTATGGGGGAGCAGAAGGAAATGCGCCCTTGGAAGAAGAGGCTTGGACCACCAAGTTCTCGGGGGAAGGGTGTTGGGTGAGGAAAATCGGGTCGCCCGGAGCCAGGCGGTGGGCAATTGTCTGTTCCACAGCAGCCCCTGTGCTGGGCTTGGACCAAGTGCCCGGAAGTATGTCAGTGAGGGCTTCGTTGAAGGGCAAGAGGGGTTCAGAGGAGGTTGCCGCAGGTTGAAGCACCTCTGTCAGGAGGTTAGTCCTGATTGCCACTGTAGGGAGCTCCAGGCCCAAGACCTTGGCTGCCCTAGGCACCACCACAGCATAGGACGCTCCCTCCTCTGTAGCCACGGTAGGGGGAGAAAGCATACCAAGGTCTGGGGAAGTGTCCAGACCACTGGCGTCACCCAATTCCTCTCTCCAGTCAGGCTTGTCAAGCTGGTCCGCCAAAGGATCCAGTGACCCCTCCCAATCCTCCTCACCACCTTCAGGGCAATAGGGAGCACCTGGGATGAACAAGGGAACAAAAGTACCCGCAGCGTCGATTCTGACGTCGGTCCCGCTCTGGGTCCATCTTGGGGGAGAAGAGGAGGATGGCGTCGGCCAGGGGCGTCGTCGTCGGGATTGGCGCCGGGAAAGGTCACATAAGGTCGACCGGCGCCGATCCGGATCCAGACCTGAATCCTCGGGGGCCCTCTGGCGCCAGGGCCGAAGCCGCCGGCATCAAAGGCCCAGGACCCCCGACCGACTCCACAGGGCCCGAAGGCGCGCCGGAGTCGGGCTGCCCAAAGATGCCGTGAAGGGCTTAGTTAAATGCACAAAGCTGGGCAGGGGACGCCCCGGCACCCAGAAATGGAGGGAGGCGCAGAGTCGTCCCTGAAGGAGGCTCCGAAGATTAAACCGTAGAGCGAGGATGCTCCGGATGCCGCGTCGCATCAGCCGACCGACGGGGAGAAGGCGAAGAGAGACGATGCTTCTTCGCCTTTTTCTTGTGCATCGACTTACCTGAGGAGTGCAAAGACTTGGACGAGGTGTGATGGCTCTGCGAGCGGTCTCAAGACCTTCCCCTCGAGCGAGACCGGGAACGACGCGGAGCCGACTGCCGGGCCTCCAAGAGCTTTCGGGACCGCTCACGCAAAGACTTCGGATTCATGGCCCAGCAGTCGGAGCACGATTCTGGTTGTGGTCACACTCCAGACACCAAAGTCACACGAGGTGCGGTTCCGTCACAGACAGTTTGTGACAGACCTCGCAGGGCTCGACCTCGCAGGGCTTGAAGCCAGTCCGACGATGGGACATCCCTCGTGCACCAGGAGTCGATGACTCGAAAAAAGAAGTCGACAAAAGTCGAAAAAATTAAGTCAAAAAGTGACTAAAGGGGTAAGCTCCCTCCGGATCTGCGCTAGGCTGGTGCGGAAATAGAACTGACATCAGCGCACAGGGGCGGCGTCTAAGTAGGCACTGCGACGTCATCCCAGCAACCTCGAAGCCAACGACTGGCGCAGAGTCGACCAACATCACCCACCGACGGGCAGGGGTACTGCTAAGAGAAAAAAATTCTCTGGATCGAGTCTGACGCCTGGGGGAAATTCTAAGGTAAGGAATCTATAACTGTCTCTTTCAGATATACCCATTAGAGAAGTTTATTGCGCCCTGGTTGCAAAATTAAAACCATATCTAACTAAGCCGCCCCATCAAAATGAAGGACAAGGATTCCTGAAGTGTCCCTCATGTAATACCGGGTACACGAAGGATAGCCAAATAGTCACTACTGAACGCCTTAAACACCAAAATCGCAAATGATATGGGAGAGGCCAGGACCCATTATAAGAAAGCATTAGCTAAAGGCGAAAGAAGTTGGGGAAGAGGCCAATTGGAATGACCTGATCCATGCAGCAAAATGCTAAGATACTGCTACCTTTTGGAAAATAGTTGCGCATGGTAGCAAAAACGCATCTACCCGCACGGAGCATTACCTAGACCCTGGTACCTGGACTCAACTTTTCTGATCTTTATTCAGAGACCGTCGAGTATTCTCAAGAACAAGGGCTTCTGAATGGCTACCTAAATAATGGCATAGAATATGCAGCTTATTTTAGTTTAGAAGAAAGAAGGGTGAATGTAGATGCCACTAGGCAGGGAAAAGCTCCAGGACCAGATACAATTATGGATGACTTATTTAGGCACGCTAAAGATGATATGGGCCACACTATGACAATCTAATCTGCAATGCAGTGTCCTCTGGAGCCCCGGTCCCTTCAACATGGAGAGAGGCCGAAATAGTTCCAATCTGTAAAAAAATAAAAATAAAGGGAGTAGACCGGAACCTGGCAACGACAGACCGATATGTCTCAGACATTATACAAAAAATATATGCCAGACAGGTTATTGAACCAACTGAATGACCGGATGGACGAAAATAACATCTTGGTAGCCTACCAAGTAGGGTTTAGGATGCGTGTTAGTACAGTCATTCAGGTCTTCAGACTTCTATGTATCCTTTGGATAATTTGAGGGGAGGGCATCTGTATGTTACATTTGTTGATCTAAAGGCGGCTTTCAATCTTCCCCGAGAGCTCTTTTATGGGCCACGTTAAAAAGTCAAGGGGTACTTGATGAACATTTATCCCTTATAATTCGGCCCGAGTGGTGAACTTACGAAACCCATCCCTATAACAAGGAGTGAAATAGGGATGCATGCTCGCACCCACCCTGTTCTCACTCTATGTCAATGATGTTGTAAAGCATCTGCAGGAGTGTAACCACAATTCTCCAAAGCTCTGTGGGGCCCCAGTTCCTGCATTACTTTTTGCAGGTGATACTATCTTGGTGTCACAAACGTCGATGGGCTTGCAAAAACTTGACAGTTTTAACAAGGACTGCACAGCTAAGGGTTTAGAAATTGATTCTAGTAAAACAAAATATATGGCCATTAGACCTCACAAGACCTTTAGGAAAAACATTGCAGTATGGTCAGCAAAAACTAGAGCATATAACTAACTTTAGATATCTGGGTATAATGCGGGACTGTACATTATCATGATTCCCACACACAAATTTAAAACTGTCCTTGCCCACAGCTCAATGGCTACTATAAAATAGCACCAAGCCATTTCATCCAAAGCGATCTCCCTGGCCCTTGAGGTCCAGAAGTACATGGCCCAAGCAGTAGCACTATATGGTGCTGAGTTGAGGGGTGTAGACAATCTGAACCAGCTTACATTGAGTGAGAAAAAGTTCATAAGAAGGTTATTATGCCTCTCTATGTCCACACCACCTATACCAATTTATCTGGACATAGATATCAAAAGAATTGAGCATATTGCTGTTTTGAGACCTATGCTATATTGGATAGGACTATGGGTTACACAAGAACTTGTACATTATAGAGAGGGAATAAGGGAACTGTTGGGACTTTAAAGTCATACCACCTTCCCCTGGTTCTTTCATGTTCAGACTTGGTTTGGAAAGCTTGGCTTAAACTCCTTTTGGAGTGATCCATTAACAGTCCATTTGAAAAAATACTTGAAGCTTACATATTGGGGGTATGTCCTGAATACTATGCACCAAAACCCTAGATTGGGAAGGTTGACCACACAATTTCTCACTGTTGAACCGAACCCAAGTTTTGAAGAGTATTTAGAGTTTGTTCAACCCTAATTGGCAAAAACTGTGCATATAAAAATCCGTTTTGATATTCTTCAAATCAAAGTCTTTACAGCAAAGTAGAAATCGGCTGAAGTTGCAAACAAATAATTGCACTTTATGTACTTTGGATGCTACAGAAAACCTTGCACATATATCATTCTTCTGCCTGGCATATGCCAATTTTAGAAGTACATGGATTTGACCGATTTGCAGTAACATGGAATTTAGGAAACATCCAGATGCACTGAGAGTTTTAAAAAATGGCACTACTCCGTATATAATTTTTAGCTTAAGTAGATATTTATTAGCTGTAGGATTTGTAAGGAAAAAGAGGGGACTGAACTTTTAACTAGATATGGTTATTTTTATTAGTTTTTAACTTTTTTAAACATTGTATTTTTACTAATTTTGAAGGACTGCTCTATGTATGCGCTTTTGCTAAATTTGGATTTGCATTGTTTGATGAATACGCTGTATTTTGCTTTTTATGGTTTTAACCAAAATAAAACCTATTTGACTTATCTTGAATAGAGATATTCTGTGTTGACAGTTTTCACTAGAAAATTAAGTTCAATATGGCCTGTGACTTATCAGATGTCACTGTGGCCAAGTTTACGCAATGCGTATGTCCATTTCTATGGTCAATTTTAAGGGCTTCCAGATTACACTTGGACAAACTAAATTAAAAGAAATTGTGCTTTGGCCAAGATCATTCAGCATATCTTTGTACTGGAATAACAAAGACATGAGTGCTCCAGCTTAGGGCATAGTTTTATTCAAACCCCTCCATAAGGTTCATTTTAAGGGCTTCAGGTTTATAGCTGGGAAACCGAAGTATGAGAGCCTGTGCTTTTGCCAAGATCAGCTATTCACAGAAACTGTGTCTCTCTCTCTGAAAGACCCGGCTTCTGGCATTCTATAAATTTGTTGAAAGTGTGGGCACACATTCTGTGACTGTTTTTGTAATGTAAAAGCTTACCTAAATAGTAACCTGCGTTACCTTGCTTTTGAACTTAAGACATACTAATGCAATCACTTCCCCAGACAGTGGAATAGTATTGGCAGCATTCCTATGGCTTGGTGGTGGAGACCAGCCACTGAAGTGAGAAAGAATGGAAGACAAGCTCCCCTTAGAAATTCAATCTGAGCCTTGTTAGGAAGGGGCTGTTGATTACTTGTTCTTCCTGAGCTCTGCAGGTTTGGGAGGTGTGAGGAGTGGGACAACAGTTTCGATTGTTTAGGTGAGGAATTTTCTAGGCAGGGCCTTTCCTTTGAGGGTCTGATCTACAGAAAGACTGAATGACAGCCAGGTGTAAGATTTCATGCTTCATTGTGCCCATGTTGTGGGTGTTCCAGATTACACACAGCCCCACTAAAACAGACTGTTCTTAATTCCACTCTGATCATCAGAATGAAAGGGGAGGCACATCAAGCACAAATATTTAACCCGTTTGCTGCGTGCGTCGGCCAACGGCCGTCGCGAACACTACCTCGGTAGTGCTGCGCACGTCCGTTGGCCGACGCGGCCCCGCCCGTTTAATAGAACGTTCCGCACTGGCGCGGAACGTTCGGAGCAGCAAACGGGTTAAAGTACTTTCCTGTTTTGTATTTCCCTTCCATCTGATTTTATAGAAAAATATAACCATATTTATAAGAACTCTATTTACCCATGGGTTGTATGTGTGTATATATATATACAATAACAACAAAGAGAGAGCGAGGAACACAAAGGGAACGTCCTCCTCCCCGGATTAGATCAGTAAACAACAAAAGGGACGGACCTTGTAGGGGATCCAAAGGTTAGGATGACAAAGTCATGCACTGCAATGGGAAAAACGCTTTGGTTTTTTAGAAGAACCCTCACCCACCAACCTAGTTGGTGGCATGCTTCATCATCGGGTTCCCAGCCGGGCTGCCGAGTGCAACCCAGCTGTGCTGCGACGCCTGAATTACAGCGGAGCGGGTTTTCTTTGGGGTTTTATGTGAGAGGGGAGTGCTCGGGATGTCCGTCCGCCTCTGATACCTCTTGGGATCCAGAGTAGGACCGGATTAGGTATCAGAGGCGGACGGACATCCTTGATGAATGTGTGACTACAGGAGTACGCCCCCTCCGGGATCGATCATGGCTGCAATTCACTTGTAGCTCTTATATCACCATTGACGGTGGAAACCGTAACTACGGTATCATCACGGCATCACAGCACACCTTAGCGTGTGTGCTGATTTATACTCACCTATTCACCAGCTTTGGTCCTGAAGAAAGCGTCAGCACCTCTTGTATGAGGCTGAAACATGTCGATCATATAAGGAGGGTAAAGAAGATCAATCGCATCTTCACAATACCCCCCCCTTGCTTTTAACCGTGCACTAGAACTCACTAATAAAACTGCCTATTGAGTATCTTAGAGGTACTTTTAAAACCACACCCCGAGCACTCCCCTCTCTCACATAAAACCCCAAAGAAAACCCGCTCCGCTGTAATTCAGGCGTTCCAGCACAGCTGGGTTGCACTCGGCAGCCCGGCTGGGAACCCGATGATGAAGCATGCCACCAACTAGGTAGGTGGGTGAGGGTTCTTCTAAAAAAAAAACCAAAGGGTTTTTCCTATTGCAGTGCATGACTTAATGTCATGCAAACCTTTGGATCCCCTACAAGGTCCGTCCCTTTTGTTGTTTACTGTATATATATACTGTTATATGGCCCTTAGGGACATTGTCGACATGGCTAAGTTAGCATGAGCTTTGCTGCCATGATGCTGCTTTTGCGCACGTTACTACATGACTATTTTTGCAAGCCTCTGTTTATGCCTTTCACATGAGAACTGTCTGCTTTTCACGTTTTCTGCTGAGTTCCTTGAGTTTTGTCTGAACACGATGAGCAAGGTCGATAAACAATGCCCCTTGTTATTCTGTTCTGGTCAGTCCCTAGCACCTAGACACAACATGTTAAACACAGCTGCAAGGCTGGAGACTCGTGCTTTGATATTACGGGGATGCAAGTTGTTTTAACACACACTTGGAGAGAGCCTTTCCATGGAGACGAGCTACGCTGTTCCTATGATGTAAACCTTACATCCAGGCTTTAAGGTATGGGGTCTGCTGTCAAAGCCCAGAGATCTTCCTTTATATACAATAAACTTCCTCCAGCCAAGGGGAGGGTGGTTAGGCCTCCTAGTCCTTATTCCACTGTCTTTATATAAAATGACTTCCCCCTTTGTAATCTATGGAATTGTAACAATGCTAACCCTTCTTAGTTTATGCATTTTGCTGCTGGTAGTGGCTCGAATACTGTATTGTAGAGCACGATAGTTAAAATAAACATTTTGAACTATTACAGTGACTCTGCCTATTCTCATTGTGGACAAGTACGAGTGAATGAGCGAAAGAGTATGTCTTGCTACCGCGATTCCTGAGAGAGTCGGGAGTGTTGTGTTCTGGGTTGTCTAATCATTTGTAGCTCTGTGATTTTTGGAGGAGAACGAATGAGACACTATAGCTAGTCGGTTTTGGGATTTTGGGTACTAAGGTGATCGGTTGGTACAACCCTATATACCGAGGTCCTGTTTTCCTGCGCATAGTTCTGTGTAGGTGCAGAATCCCCGCAACATGGCGCCGCCAACGTTTGGTCTGGTTCTCATCTGTGAGACTCTTGAGTAGTGCTTGTCCACAATCCCCTCACTTCTGTTTCCGGAGACAGCTGTGACGGAGTAAGCTCCTATATTCATGTTTTATAGGTTTTTCAAGCTTGAAGTTTTAAAAGGTTCTTTCTCTTTGTTCTTAACCCGTAATTGCGCTGCCAGGGTTTAGGTTGTTATTTTCTAACTATTGATAATGGCAGTGGATATCACGCCTCCTGCTCGCGCACCGCTCAGGGCATATTTAGCACAATATGGAGTACCTGATGCGGGTGCCGCTCTTATCTTTGTTGTGGAAGCGGATCCAGCTTTCCGCTTCGAGGTGCTTTATTCTTGGGTCACCTTTCCGGCAGTCGATGGGACAGATAATTTGTTTCACGAGTTTACTGCCACCGCGACTCCGCGGGAATATAAACCGTATAGTACTCTTGAAGTTCCGCTTACAGCTTGCCAACACCAAATTTGGTTTAATGGCACCCTTCCTCACCCAATAACGCTGGTCTGTTTAGGCCCTTTATCAATAGATGGGGCCGCGAGGGCCCGTTTTGGCTGGGTATACCCCACACCCACGTTATTTGACTGCCGCAATTGCAGATCTTCGCGTATTACATACCTCTTTGATACGCGTGCATAGAGCTGTTATACAGTTCATGTCACGCAAATTTCAGGTGGGACCACCTGGCGTTGCTGCGCAACCTGCGGGTCCTGGTGCTGTGACCATCAGCCCCCTTATGGTTAATTCAGTTATGGACAAACGTCCACAAAATAAGGATGAGTTACCTTATTGGCTTGCTGAGAAATTTGGACAACTAGAGGCTGTTTTTCCAAACACCACTCCTGTGGAGAAACACAGGATGTTAACTATAAGTTTGCCTAAAGACTTAATTCCCGAATTAGCTGATTGTAACACCTGGGGCAAGGTGTTTGCGGCAGTATATTCGAAGTGCTCCCTCCATGACCGTACTCCCTTCCGTGATAAAACGCGTTCACGATGAACACGGAGCCGAAGCGGCTGTAGAGTTGGGAATGAGATTGGTGGGGGTTTTCGACGTGGTTGCTGATATGATCCTTGCCAATGTCAAGGGTGATGCTGTGAGCTTTCAAGTGGCAAACCGCTTGGAGGCTGTACCAGATGCAGACAAGCCACGCGAATTACCAAAGATTATTGCAAAGGCTTATAAAACCATTGGCCGGAATAGTCTGGGAGTTAAGCCTTTTACTCAAACGCAAACTCAATCTCAAACACAACCAAAAGCCCAGACTGATAAAGATGGGCGCCCGTTCTCTCCTAAAAAGAACTGGAAAAATAAAAAACAGGGGCAGCAGCAGCAGAAGCAAGGTTCGCATGCTGGTTTATCGACACCCGAGACTTCGGAGCGTACTTATGACTTGCGCGACAATTAAGTCTCCTGATAGATTTCAAGTCCCTGATCAGAGCTCTCCTCGTTCTTTACAGGACACATCAGGCTCACAAGTCGGTGGAGGGGAACGCCAGGATCGTGGCAAAGGTCAACCTGCACCACAGGGACGAGATCAGCCTCGACAATTTGATGGTAAAGGAAAACAAGAGGATCTGCCTCGTTTTCGACCACCGTATCAAAAGAAGAAAGTTGCCGCTTTAACAGCGAGATATGCCTCAGACGGTGCGAATGTGACTCCTGGATTGGACATGGGCAGTGACTCTGCTCGACAGCGGAGGTTACCATAGTGCGGGAGGCACTGCGTCCCTGTCTGGAGGCGACAGCAACTGATACATTCATTACAGTAGAGATAGCTGATACCCGGGTGGCCCCCCCGGATAGACTTTATGACGTTATTTTCCAAATTGAAGGTGAAATTCCGCGTCCAATCAAGGCGGTGTTCTGGGAGAACTTAACCTCCTCGTATGACATTTTGTTAGCGGAGGCAGACTGGCCTCCACCCTTTGTGTTAGTTGCTCCTAGGGGGAGGACGTGATGCTTCCGAGTTTTTCGCATTACGTCCCTGAAGAGCATGCCAAGACTTTCGCGGCAGGGTGGGCATCGTCCCTTGCCCCGGCGGTGTATCGTAATCAAGTGGGCTGGGATGTTGATTCACCGGCTCATGAGATACCATTACGATCTATGCCGCAGCCACAACCGCAATACCCAATCAAGCGTGAAGCTAAGGCTCTCGTTTGCGACATTCTAACACAGAGTATCAGGGTGTGATTGAACCATGTACATCACGATGAATAATCCTCTCTTTACGGTATCAAAACCTGACGGTTCATATCGGATTGTATTGGATTACCGAAATTTGAATAGTCATTGTCGCACATTTGCAGTGCAAAACACTCACAGTTCAGCGCTAGTGAACAGTCTTGTTCGTAAAAAATACAAAACTACCCTAGACATTTCCAATGGTTTCTACAGTCATAATCTCGCTCCTGAGAGTCGTGACTTGACAGCATTTACCGCCGTCGGAAATCAGCAAAAAATGTACGCATTTGCCTATGGGGTATAAGAACAGCCCCGGGGCATTTGCGGCACGTGTCGTGTCGTTGTTACATGAAATAGATCCAGATGCGTTCTCGTACGTTGATGATATTTATCTGACGGACGATGAACTTATGCTGCATCTAGTCCGAGTCGACAATATTATTCTGTCCTTTGCCGACTATGGATACAAATTTCATTTTGCGAAGTCACACATCGCTCATTTGGCGGTGCTCTTTTTGGGCTATGAGCTCAATAATGAAGGAAAGGGGCTTGCTCCCCATTTCCTGGAGAAATGTGCACATTTGCAACCCCCTAATACACTGAAGAAACTTCAATCCTTGCTGGGATTTTTGAATTTCGGGAGGACATACATTCCAGATTATGCCCAGCGTATCAAACCGCTCTATGCGTTGATACAACCTACATATTCTTCTGCCAGCTGGCTACCGGAACATACCTCTATTCTACATTCTTTGCAATCAGACTTGCTTGCAACTAACTATTTGTTGACTCGTGATAACACCACGAACCTGGTGATACGTATCGTGCCTGGGACGGTGGGTTTCACATACTTGACATTCAATGAGGGAGACAGTACCTATTGCTTACAAATCACATTTGTACACGTCGGCTGAAATGCAATTTTCCAATACTGAAAAAGTTCTGACAGCGGTGCAGATGGCGATCCTGAAGGAACGCTCTCTGGCGCAAGGTAAACGCATTCTTATGGTCACGCCTCTCCCTGCTTTGGAAGCCGTGACTAAGGCAAGTGTACCAAACTCGAAGGCTTTACATCCACGTTGGATACAATGGGCTGCATCATTGACATCGGCTGATGTCACGTTTATCTTTGATCCTGCTCTTCAGACACAGGAGTTCTTACAGTATGAACATGTTCATCCTCCTCCTCTGTCCTTGCTTCCTTTGGATGAGTACAAATGTATCATCTATACCGATGGATCGGCTCAACCGGCCCTCGGTTCTAAACATGCTTATTCGGCAGCTTGTGCAATTGTTGCTGGCTCAATAGTAAATGGTGAGTTTAAGTCTTTTGTAGTGCATACTCAGGCACTTCGAGACTGTACGGCACAATTGGCGGGGCTGCGTGCTCTTGTTCTCGAGTTTGCTGATCCTAATGTGAATACTCTTGTTGTATGCGATTCTTATTACTGTGTTAAATCTTACAATGACAACTTATTCTTTTGGGCTCAGAATGACTATAGAGATTCTAAAGGCAGCGCAATTAAGCATAAGACGCTCTGGGTTCGAGTGGCAGACCTTAAACAACGTCTGCCCCTCACACAGGTTATCCATACTCTTGGCCATCAGCGTGTGGGAGCACATGCTCTTGGTAATTCTTTGGCTGATTAAGCGGCCAAGTCTGCAGTAGCCACGTGTTCCGTAGCAGCAGTTACACAATCCATGACTAAAATAGATAATGATATTCTGGCAGCAGTAGCTGCAACGAGGGAGGGAACTGTTTATCCTCAGGGTTTCCCTTCTAAATACTCGTATCATATATCTCCCGAACAAGTTCCTTATGCTAAGATTCCTTCGGTTGGGAATCGGCTGATTCCCAACTTGGACCGCAGACCTGCTTTGATCAAAGCCGCGCACGAGGGCATGGCTTCTGCACATGCCGGGGTGTCGGCGACAGTCTCGATTTTACAGCAACGTTACTGGTGGCGTGGTTTATATAAACAGACCCGTAATTATGTACTTTCTAGTGACATTTGTCAACAAATTAAGCCGTCGCCTGTCACAGGACCACCACAAACACAGCTATGTATCTCTAATCATCCATTTGGCTGTGTATATCTTGATCAGTGCGGTCCATTTTCTTCTGATACTGCGTATAAATATATATTTGTTGCAGTTGATTCGTGCACTAGATTCCTTTGGGTTTGGCCACAACGCAGTGCTGCCGCTCGAAATGTCATCATGGATTTGTGTGTCTTTGTCGGGATGTTTGCCTGTGGCACCTTCCATTCTGACCAAGGTCCAGCGTTCACCTCTAAGGCGGCGATGAAGTCAATGGGGGTACTGGTGCAGTTTTCGTCTCCATACAGGCCTGAGTGCAATTCAATTGTGGAGCGAATGAACCGTGACTTAAAGCAATCCTTGATAGCTAGAGTCTTAGGTACTGTATGGGGTTCAACGTGCACTCAATCTCCCAAGAAGATCTCTAGGTGGGCGGACCCCATACGAAATGCTCTTTGGCATTAAAGCACAAGTTACTACTTGTGTAACAATATATCTGTAAGAGACATTAGTTAGTGATAGATTCCTTACCTTAGAATATCCCCAGGCGTCAGACTGGATCCGGAAAGTTTTTCATCAGCAGTACCCCTGCGCGTCGGTAGGTGGCGTTGTGCGGCTCCGCGTCCGTCGCTGGCGTCGCAAGCGCCGAGATGACGTCACGGAGACTACTTAGGCGCCACCCATGCGCGCTGACGTCAGTTCTGTACACTACTTTCCGCGCCCGGAACGCAGAGCCATGCAAGAAACGGACCACTGGTGCCATGAAACTAGGGCCCTGAAAGGGATGACCTTAACCATACAATCAGTTCGCAGAACGGGGAGGATGGGTGGGGCGGTAAGGAATCTATCATTAACTAATGTCTCTTACAGATATATCGTTACACAAGTAGTAACTTGTGCATCTGAAAGAGACACGTTAGTGATAGATTCCTTACCTTAGAATAGATACCCCAGCAATACCAACCCCGGTGGTGGGTCTGCGAATAGATTACACCAGAAAGTCACGAAGAACAGAACGGCCAAAAAAGCCGTCTCTCCGGACTTGACTGTCAAGGCAGTAATGCTTGGTAAACGTGTCCTGCGAGGCCCACGTAGCTGCCTGACAAATATCCTGCAAGGGAACGCCGCGTCCCAAGGCAGTAGTGGCTGCCGTCGCCCTGGTAGAATGGGCACGCAGCCCCACAGGAGGCTCCTTCTTAGCCGAGTAACACGCTTTGATGCACAAAACGACCCACCGAGAGATGGCTCGTTTGTGCACGGCCCGACCTTTTTTGGCGCCCACGTAGCCAACAAAGAGCTGGTCATCCACCCGGAACTGTTATGTGCGCTTCAGATAGAACGAGAGCGCACGTTTTGGGTCCAGACGGTGGAGCCTCTCTTCCTCTTTGAAGGATGCGGAGGCGGAAAGAAGGTGGGCAAAGTGATGGTCTGCCCGATGTGGAAGGGCGTGACAACCTTTGGCAAGAAAGAAGGACGGGTCCTTAAAACCACCTTGTCCGGATGAACAGAAAGGAAAGGAGGTTTAGAAGAAAGAGCCTGGAGCTCACTCACTCTTCTGGCAGAGGTGATAGCTACCAGGAAAGCAGTCTTGAGAGTAAGAAGACGTAAAGGACAGTTATGAAGGGGCTCAAAAGGAGCGCACATCAGATAGGTCAAGACAAAATTTAAGTCCCATTGAGGCATTATGAAAGGCACAGGAGGAAACGTGTGTGTAATGCCTTTCAGGAAACGGTTAACAACCAGGGACTTAAAGAGAGAAGGCTGATCTGGAAGCCTGAGAAAGGCGGAGATGGCCGAAAGATAACCTTTGATAGTGCCCAGAGCAGAGCCCTCCTGGGACAAGGATAGTAGGAACAGAAGGACCTCAGAAAAAGGGGCAGAAAGGGGATCCACAGACTTTGCTGTGCACCATGCCACAAACTTGTTCCACCTGCAGGCGTACACCGTCTTAGTGGAGGGACGCCTGGCTGCCAGAAACACATCACAGACTTCGGGAGGAAGATCGAAAGCTGTCAACTGTCGCCGCTCAATCTCCACGCATGGAGGTGGAGGCTGGACAGGTTCGGGTGGAGGACCGTCCCCTGCTGCTGCGACAGAAGATCCTCCCGCAGAGGCAGTCGGATCGGGGGATCG
This sequence comes from Calotriton arnoldi, assembly GCA_963921515.1. Taxonomy (NCBI): domain Eukaryota; kingdom Metazoa; phylum Chordata; class Amphibia; order Caudata; family Salamandridae; genus Calotriton; species Calotriton arnoldi. Next base: position 1,275,563 of record CAWUFW010000491.1, on the reverse strand, counting down.
ATCGCCATGTTGAGTAGCTCGGGATACCAGTATCTTTGTGCCCAATCCGGAGCCACAAGGATGACTTGGGCCGGTCGCGCCGAATCTTCTTCAGCACTCTGGACAGAAGTGGTATAGGCGGAAAGGCGTACAACAGACCGCAGCTCCACTCGCGACGAAAAGCATCGCCGAGCAAGTGCCGCTTCGGAAATTCCAACGCGCAGAATTGATGACATTGCGCGTTCTCTTCGGTGGCGAATAGATCTAACCAAGGCTCTCCCCACTGCAGAAAGAGACCTTGAGCCACGTCCGAGTTCAGACGCCATTTGTGATCCATCAAGCACCGGCGACTGAGTTTGTCCGCCCTGGCGTTCAGAGAACCTGCTAGGTGTTAAACCATCAAGGTAATGCCTTGATGTTCCAGCCATGTCCAGAGGCGCAGATCCTCCTGACATAGGGTCCACGACCCCACCCCGCCCGGTTTGTTGCAATACCACATGGCGGTGGTGTTGTCCGTGAACACCTGCACTACACTTCCCCGGACAGAGGGAAGGAATGCCTTCAGTGCAAGTCGGATCGCCCGAAGCTCCAAAAGATTGATATGGAGCCGGGACTCCGCCGGAGACCAGAGGCCTCTGATCTCCGCCTCTCCCAAGTGGCCACCCCATCCCAGGAGGGACGCATCCGTCACCACTGTGTGCTCCGGTTGGGGAAGGGATCTGCCATTGACCCAATCGCGATTCGTGAGCCACCACCGCAATTGTCGTGCAGTGCCCTCAGAGATCTGGACATGATCGGACAGGGTGCCCTGATGCTGTGCCCACTGGAACTTCAGGTCCCACTGCAGAGCCCGCATATGCCACCTGGCATGTTGCACTAGCAGAATGCAGGAGACCATCAGGCCCAGGAGCCGGAGGGTCATCCTGACTGAAACCCGGGATAGAGGCTGAAAGATCGGAATCATAGCCTGAATATCCCGGACTCGCTGCTCGGGTGGATAAACCCGAAACTGCGTCGAATCCAGAACCGCTCCGATGAAGGGGAGCTTCTGAGAGGGACTCAGGTGCGACTTCGGCACGTTGATGGAGAACCCCAGCAAATGCAGGAGGTCGGCCGTAGTCTGAAGGTGGGTGACGATGGCCTGGGGTGAGCCCGCCTTCAACAACCAGTCGTCGAGGTAGGGGGAAGACGGACACCCCTGACCTGCGCAGATGAGCTGCGACCACCGCCATCACTTTCGTGAACACCCGAGGGGCGCTTGTAAGGCCGAAGGGGAGCACGGCAAACTGAAAATGCTCCTGGCCTACCGTGAACCGCAGGTAACGCCGGTGGGCCGGCAGGACGGGAATGTGAAAATATGCGTCCTGCAAGTCCAACGCTACCATCCGGTCTCCAGGGTCGAGGGCAGCCAAGACCTGAGCCAGAGTCAACATCTTGAACTTCTCCTTCCGGAGGAAGCGATTGACGTTCCTGAGGTCCAAGATGGGGCGCAGGCCCCTTTCTCCTTCTTGGGGACCAGAAAGTAGTGGGAATAACAACCACGTCCTACTTCTGGCCCAGGAACGCGCTCGATGGCCCCCTTGGCCAAGAGGGCCGTGACTTCCTGTCGGAGAAGCGCCAAGTGATCCCCCGACACGCGGTGGCACTGAGGTGGCAGACTCTAAGGGGAGGGAGTAGCCCCTTCGGACGATTTGCAGCACCCACCTGTCCGAAGTGACAGAGCGCCAGTGGGGGAGGTGATGTTGAATCCTGCTGCCCACCGGCGTGGGGTGCACCCCAAAGCTCAGACTAGGAAGGCTTTGAGGCGGATGCTGCGGGAGCGGAGGTGGACTGACCCGCACGCTGGCCCCTGTGCCGCCACAGCGGCCACCACGCCCGCGCTGAGGTTGGTTCTGCGCAGGCCTTTGGCTGAACGGACGTGTAGGGGCGCCCCTTCCGTGGCCACGAAAGGTAGACGTGGCCGGGCGTGTGGTGGAGAGACCCAAGGACTTGGCTGTAGCCCGAGAGTCCTTAAAACGCTCCAGCGCACTGTCTGCCTTATCGCCAAACAGGCGAGTACCATCAAAAGGCATGTCCATGAGGGAACTCTGGACATCCCCCGAAAACCCCGTGGACCGCAGCCAGGCGTGTCGCCGCAAGGCCACCGTCGTGGAGATGGCTCTCCCCAAAGAGTTCGCGGTGTCCAACCCACACCGAATGGCGAACTTCGCGGCATCCTTCCCCTCCGCAACAGCTTGGGAAAGTACAGCCCGAACCTCCTCTGGGCACTGGGGCAGAGTTTGCACCACCGTGTCCCACACAGCGTGAGAATAGCGGCCCAAGAGGCATGCAGTGTTGACTGACCGCAGCCCCAGGCTGGCAGAGGAAAAAAACTTTTTGCCAAACTGCTCCAGCTTTTTCGATTCCTTATCTGGCGGAGCGGTAGGGAATGCAGTTTGGGAAGTGGAGGCCTGAATGACCAGGCTCTCCGGTGTCGGATGAGTCGTCAAAAAGGCAGGGTCACCCGGTGCCGGGCGGTGACGCCTGGCCAGGTTCTTATCCACAGGAACCCCTGTGGCTGGCCTAGACCAGGTATCCGTCAAAACATCCGTCAAGGCCTCATTGAACGGAAGCAGAGGTTCCATAGAACTTGCCGCCGGCTGAAGCACTTCAGTAAGGAGGCTAGTCCGGAGGGTAACAGGAGACAAGTCAAGGTCAAGAGCCTCAGCTGCTCTACGGAGCACCACAGTGTATGTGGCGCCTTCCTCCATGACAGTGGGAGGAGACACAAACCCAGGCTCAGAGGAGAGGTCAAGGCCACCTGTATCCTCTGAGTCCTCTGCCCACTCCTGTTCGGACTCACACTGCCGTGCAAGAGGGTCCTCCGACCCCTCCCAGTCCTCCCCCTCCACAACGGCCCGAGGCACAGGCTGCAGCAGTGGGGGAGGCACAGGGGAAAACAAATGCTCCACCGGCGCCGGGAACGGCGCCGGTCGGCGCCGTTCCAGCTCCTTGTCCCAATTAGGGTCCCAAGCCGGAGCAAAATTGCCCGGAAACTCGGGCAAGGGCGGAGGTGGGACGTACGGAACCCAGGGCGGCGCCGGGAAGGGAGCCGCAGGGGGCGCCGGTGCCGCCGGCGGCGGACCCTGCGGTGCCGGGGTCGGAGCCGCTGGCAGGGGACCTTGCGGCGCCGGAGCCGCCGGCGGCGGAGCCGGTGGCAAGCAAGGACCCTCAATAGGGACCGCGGGGCCCGAAGGCGCGCCGGCGGGAGCCCTAGGCCTGAAAAGGCGATCCATGGCGGCAAGAAACTCTTGCACCTGGGCCGGAGACGCCGACGGACCCGGGTATGGCGGGTAGGCCGCGGGACTGACAGGCTCCAACGGAGCCGCGGGGGAAGGACCCCGGGCCCCCTCGTCCACGTCCGGAGACCGACGGGGGGAGGTCGGAGAGCGTACGCGCTTCTTCGACTTTTTCTTATGACGTCGCTTACCCGATTCCGAGGGTGAAGACTTGGACCCCGAGGAGTAATGATGATGACTCCACGGCCGGTCCCTCGAGCGACCCCTGGAACTGCGCAAAGACAACTGTCCGGCCTCCAGCAGCTTTCGGGACCGCTCCCGCAAAGCCTTCGGAGCCATGGCCAGACAGTCGGAACATGACCGGGAGTCATGGTTGTGCTCCAGACAGTAGACACAGACGCCATGGGGGTCGGCCACCGACATCATATGGCGGCAGGCCCCGCAGGATTTAAACCCAGGCATCCCTACGTGGCACCAGGAGTCAAGACTCGAAGTAGAGACAAAAAGTCCCAAAAATAAATAGTCAAAAAGTGACTAAGGTACGTGCTCTAACCGGATCTGCGCTTGCTGGCGCGGAAAAAGAAAGAACTGACGTCAGCGCGCATGGGTGGCGCCTAAGTAGTCTCCGTGACGTCATCTCGGCGTTTACGACGCCAGCGACGGACGCGGAGCCGCACGACGCCACCTACCGACGCGCAGGGGTACTGCTGACGAAAAACTTTCCGGATCCAGTCTGACGCCTGGGGATATTCTAAGGCAGTGTTTCCCAAACTGTGGTCCGCGGACCCCCAGGGGTCCGTGACACATTCCCAGGGGGTCCTCAGGCAGTAATTTTAAAAGCACAACAAAGTTCCTTGTAGAATTAGCAGTTTTCCAGCAACAATAAAAGTGTCAAGATAACGTCAGTGATTAATGTACCTGCTGGAGAGAGATGAGAGTTTTGTTAAGTGGCAGCTTTGACTTATCTAATGTAGCACAGAGGGTTAATATGCCTACTGCAAAGAACGTGTACCATGCATTTTAAAAACAGTTTGTGTGCATAGGTTAGTGGGTTACTGCTTTTGTCACAGAGATTCTTTTGTTACTGTGCAGTTCATAAGTGACAATCGTAATCTAGCACAGTGATCTATACACTGTCATCAAAGAGCTGCTTGCAAACTGCATGGTACAAGTTAGAAACATATGTTTTTCCAAGTCTTTCATTATCCTGATGCTGCTAAAAAGGTTTATTTGGGTGGAAATACATTTTTATTGTTAAAGTCAATGCTAACCACTGTGTTATGTTCTGAATCCTGAGTTTGTGCTTCTCCAGACCAAGCACTCTTTAAAAATGCCTACCAGTATGAATGACATGTGAATCCTACACCTTGTAGTCACAATTGCCTTATGTAACATTTTCTATACACTGATTTACACGTATGAATCATTGTCTCCATGGGGCAGATTTACAAGGAAAGTGACTCAGTGTGTGCCGCAAGCCATTTGGCTGCGCCGCACTGAGTCACTTTCAAAGCACAGGGATGCAACATATTTATAACAATATGTCCCATCTCTGTGCTTCCCCCTGCGCTGGCGCACAAACTGCTGCCATGCGCCTGCACAGGCACATTTGCACCATGGTGCAAGGATGCCTGCATCGTGGGGAGATTGTTTATGTGCAGGAAGGGTTCCCTTCCTGCACATAAACAATCAGAAATGGCATTTTTCAACTTCTAAGTGTGCTGCATTAGCACACATAGAACTTTCAAAACGTCATTGTTTTACTGATTGTTTATGTGCAGGAAGGGACACCTTCCTGCACATAAATAATCACCAGAGGTGATATCCTCTTTCTATGCGTGCTGCAGAATGCAACACGCATAGAAAGAGGAAAACTAGGAGAAACTGAATACATTTCTCCTCGTTGCGCCTCCTACGCCTCCCCTGGGGAGGCATAGCATTCAGACACATTTCCAGATTTACGATTTCTAGTAAATCTGGAAATGTGTCTGGTTTCATGGGTGTTGCGAGGGAACACCCACAGCAACACCCATGGAACGCTCCTTTCACGCAAAGTGCTGTGTGCAAATGGGCCATATTTACAAGACCAGGAAAAGTCACGCAGGGTGGCTTTTCCTGCCTTGGAAATATGGGGCACTAAAATGCGCCACCGGTGCGTCACTTTTTGTGACGCACCCGTGGAGCAAGGGGCTTGTAAATCTGCCCCTATATGTGTGTGATGTAAAGTGCTCTGACATCCTTCAATGGTATGAGAGATGCTATAAAACAAATGAAATACATGTGACAGAGCGGCTATGGAGAGATGAGAGGCACTGTTGGAGGGTGATAATAAGGAGTCATTGAAGAACCCCAACAAAGATTGTCGTATCCTGGTGCATAGTAAGGTCATCATTTACTATTCTTTAAAAGCTGATACAATTCAATATATAATGATAAATTTGTTGTAGAATGCACCATTGTTTCCTAAATTTTCTTGGGGGAGAGCCACGTGTGTTTATTGTTTTCGAATTACTGTTTTAATGTTTGAAATTTAAAATCATACAAATTACTTGGGGGTCCCCGGCTTCCAGTGGTGACTCAATGGGGGTCCTCAGGAGTCAAAAGTTTGGGAACCACTGGTCTAGACGTTGTGGCGGCTGCCGCAACCTTTGACGTGGATAATCATTCTACCGTGTTACAGGATCTTCAAACTACCCGTGACAACTATGAAACTGAACATTTACCCTCTTCCACTGATGCAGCACTACTGATTCCGGTTGCCGGCTGGCTTCCCAAAATTGGAGATCTGGTACGAGAAAAGTTGGAGAACAAGGAAGAATTTGGTCCCTCTTATCGTGCACCGGTTCCAGTGCTTGGAGTGAAGCGTACTCGTACAGTCATTTTACCACCTTTACCTGGTCGCAAAGACAACAGATACATATCAGTGGACAATGTCAAGTTACACCGTGTGGCCGATTCTGAATAGCGTCACGCCTGCTGTTTCACGTAACGCAATTTCATTGGATCCGCTGATGTCATCATCTTCCACTGTTCCTCGTGTGTCTAAGGAAGTGATGGACACTAATTGACCTTTCACCCGTCCAGTCTCCATCTTCCAACATGGACGTCGAGTACACGTATCCTACAGATAAGTCCACTGTTGAAGTACCGAGGAGCCCTCCACAAAATCAGGTGGACCCGACACTACCTCCACTAATTAATAGAACGACAAGTGGTTATTTTGGAGATCATGCCAGCTTCTCTTATGACTCATTTTCCTTGACATCCAGTTTGGTAGTCCCACCGACTAAACTAAGTATTTTCTTCTCTTGGTTCAAAAAGACTTATCTGGTCCCTCCATGGACCTACATTTGGTTGGTGCTTATCTTGATTTTCCTCTTCATGTCAATTGGATTTATAACAGTATTCTTTTTGCTCATCAATGGTCATTATTTGCCAGAACGGTCTGCTGTGAACTTGGTTGATGGAATTCTGGCCCCTCACACATCGTGCCATATCATGAAAGGTGATCAGACACTTGTGAACATTTCAGCTTTCCCGGTTGCAGATGGCATAGTTTGGGATAAAGTGGCTTTCGAAATCCACGGTCCGACCGAGGTGCTCCTGGGTACCATACGTATTTTGCATCTCTTTAGGAGATGTGGTAACACTGGACATACATTCTGACGGTTGGGATGTGCAAGCAGTACATGCATTGATTTCTTTTTTTAAATATTATGCTGCTTTTGATGCTGAGGATTTGTATTTAAATTCTGCCAACTATGCGGATCTCTTCTGTTATCAACATTATGGGCATCATTTTTTGCACAAAACGAGCACCTTACATCCTGTTCTTAATTACACTCAATGGGAACATTGTCCTACTCCTGTACAAGGGAGTTTTAAAACTCTTAGAGATAAGTTCACATATTTTACCGATTATGACACGTCTAATCCGGAATCCTATTTTTTTAAACTACACTTGTCACCTCAATCTAAATGTATATTTACCCACACTAAATTAATTTACTCCAACTCTTTTAGGGCAAAATTGGCCACACAGGCTTATGACCACTGGAAAGAGACCATCGAGTTAAAGTCAATTTGGGGCACTAAAAATTGGCAGGTTCAGGGAACTGAAGTATTACATCGTGCCTGCCTGATCCCAACTCAGATTTTATTTTTAAATGATACAGTGTACCAAACCACTTGTTTTGGCTTGGCCACTGTAAAAAATGTAAATAATCCGTCCATTCCGTCCTTAGTGGAATACGACAATTGGAGTGCTCAGACGAATTATACTATCGATGCTTTACAGGCATTGTTTCGAAATGACACTTTCAATGTCTCAGAACTTGATTCATCCGGATGGTTGGTGTGGCAAACAAATTCGAATGCATGTTAATTGCGTTTTTATAATGTAACACATGGTTTCACAAAACTAGACCGGATCCTCGTTATCCACTTACACATTCGGTCAACACATATTCGGTGGGTAAATTATGCCAACAATGGTTGGAACATTCCACCTTAGCATCTGTGAAGCAACACCTCACACTATTGTCGAATGACATCAATTTGACTGATTTCATCTTAGGCCCTAGGAATCCTAGATATAAGAGATTTATTTATGCCGCATACAATGAAATTTAGAAACTTTCGCAGATGGAAGCAGCATTTCGTCTGCGCCAAATTGATCAGGCCAATTTAGAAAAAGTCCTTGCAGTGGTCGATAATAGCATAATAAATACACTTTCATCACGCATTTATACATTGGATAATATTGTTTCGTTTGTTATTGATATTGTTCAGAGTGATGTATCTGTGTTGTATCATGGTCAAATTCAATTAAGATCTGTCATGCAGGTTGCATGGACATTGCAGACTCTCAATATGGGGAAAATCCCTTGGGATTATTTAAATGATACTGCTTTGTTTCTACTGTTTAATCTCACTGATAAACAGATTTATGTCTATGAAAGATGCTGCATATACATTACTGTATATTGAACAATTGGAGCCCTTGCCGTTCTCGGTAGCAGAAACAGACTGTGCTGTTTGGTTAATTCATGGGGTTCTCTCTCTCCCTTTTTCTCTGTTTCAATTTAAATCATGCATGCAACATTTTCCGATTGGCCGCTTTGAACCCCTCAGTAGTGCATTTCTCCATGAATTGTGGTCCCTGCCTTTCACTTACAGATGTCAACGTGAGGATAAGGAAGTTTTCCTGACAGGGGAGGACTGCGATTCCACAGTAGGACATTCCTTAGTTTGCAAACACGTAAAGTTGCACGGCGCGTGTAACATGTCTGCGCCTAATCTGGCTTGTTTTTTAAAGGGAACGCCAGTGCCATCAATAATTCCCGCTTTTACCTTGCTTACTAACGGCAGTTATCTTATTTTGAACAACCAAGACTGCTGTGGTTTCGGGCAGGAATTCCCTATTTAGTAACAGTCTCACAACGAGTTACTTGTTGTAGCAATGTGCTTTTTCCGCCCCCGCATGGGAGTGTAGATAGTTCTATTTGGCCTTCCATTCCCACTTTGAAAACTGATTTCAACAAATTAAGCAGGCTCAAAACGCTACTATTCCAACAAGAGGTTGCTCTCACTTCGGCTCGCGAGACCTTCGAATTACAGGTGGCTAGGACATCAAGCGAGATACAGTCCCTTCTAAACACAAACTTCCCACTCCATTTTGGGGAGCTTATACATCAAATATTTAATGCGTCTGACACTAAAGGCCTTGCATATTTTTTTAAACGTGTGGGATCCGGTATTGTGACTTCCTTTCAGACGATATTTGGAGTAATACCGGGTTTTATTCATTCCATTTTTTCCAGCGTCTTCGGCGGATTCCCTTTACTGCTAGTGTTAGCTGGTGGAGTCCTGCTGCTTCTGTTCCTGCTGCGCAATGGCTGCTCATCTTGTAGTACTGCACAGACCAGGCCAGTTGCAACTGTACCGTGACGGAATGCAACAAGTTTTTGGATGCTTGCCTTTAGCTACGCTTAGCGAGAGTTATGGATTAACTTTTCGCTTTGCCTACTTTACTGGCGTGCAACCAGTTTTCTACTGTCAACAGTGCCCCTTCTATTGGGCGACCGATTTATGCCTCTCCAATACGTCATGTCCAGTCCCGGATTTTGACCAGTTGATGGGTCCCTTAGAGGCCCATGACCAGGCTTGTTCTGGGGATGGCCGTATGGCACGTGCTGCAGCACTTGGGAGTATTGGCTGAATGGGATATCTGTGCGGCTGCGCAGGACTTCCTGCATCGGAGTTTCACCGAATATCACGCAAGTTGTCCTGTTATGCTTTTGGAGGCATCAGATTACGAGGAGCACGTTTGTTCCTTCGACTTACTTGATTGGATAGCATCCCTTTTTTCTACTAACGATAGGGATGATCTTTTGGAGGGAATTGCATTCCTGAGTTCACGTACTTTGATGGATTAACCACCTTCTCCATTATAACATTATCCCAGAGACCACGCTTTGCACTAGTCTCAACGACCGTTTTGATCTTTTTTATATACATATACTTTTCCCCAATTTTTTTTTTTTACATTGCTTTGAACTCTGCTTGACTTTTTGAACTCTGTTTTAGTCCTTTGTCTATGTCCTATGACCTTACCAGGGGGAGGGTGTTATATGGCCCTTAGGGACATTGTCGACATTGCTAAGTTAGCATGAGCTTTGCTGCCATGATGCTGCTTTTGCGCATGTTACTACATGACTATTTTTGCAAGCCTCTGTTTATGCCTTTCACATGAGAACTGTCTGCTTTTCACGTTTTCTGCTGAGTTCCTGGAGTTTTGTCTGAACACGATGTGCAAGGTGGATAAACAATGCCCCTTGTTATTCTGTTCTGGTCAGTCCCTAGCACCTAGACACAACATGTTAAACACAGCTGCAAGGCTGGAGACTCGTGCTTTGATATTATGGGGATGCATGTTGTTTTGATACACACTTGGAGGGAGCCTTTCAATGGAGACGAGCTACGCTGTTCCTATGATGTAAACCTTACATCCAGGCTTTAAGGTATGGGGTCTGCTGTCAAAGCCCAGAGAACTTCCTTTATATGAAATAAACTTCTTCCAGCCAAGGGGAGGGTGGTTAGGCCTCCTAGTCCTTATTCCACTAACTTTATATAAAATGACTTTCCCCTTTGTATTCTATGGAATTGTAACAATGCTAACCATTCTTAGTTTATGCATTTTGCTGCTGGTAGTGGCTCGTATACTGTATGGTAGAGCACGATAGTTAAAATAAACATTTTGAACTATTACAGTGACTCTGCCTATTCTCATTGTGGACAAGTTATGAGTGAATGAGCGAAAGAGTACGTCTTGCTACCGCGATTCCTGAGAGAGTCGGGAGTGTTGTGTTCTGGGTTGTCTAATCATTTGTAGCTCTGTGATTTTTGGAGGAGAACGAATGAGACACTATAGCTAGTCAGTTTTGGGATTTTGGGTACTAAGGTGATAGGTTGGTACACCCCTATACACTGAGGTCCTGTTTTCCTGCGCATAGTTCTGTGTAGGTGCAGAATCCCCGCAACAATACACACACATTTTTATTGCTTGCAAGTATATTACAACAGAGGCAAATAATGTAATTCTTCTACAGGTTTTGCATGCGGTCTCAAAAAGGCTCTACAATATTCCTAAAAACCCTGCATGAAGATTGGCTCGAAACTTTCAATTGTCGACTTTCCTTTTTCTTTCGAATGACTCTTTCCTTTCCATCCTCTACATGCCACTTCTCTTAGAGCACAGTCTACTCTGTCACATGCATGTTTGCTTTAATCCCTATTATTGTATCTCTGCAAATTGCCCATACCTCATTTCAAAGATCTTCTCCTTTAAAAGCCATAACCCTGCCGCCTAACCTCCTGTAGCTCTTCTATTAATACCGCCAACCAATGCATTAACTCACATATCTCCCTCCCAATAATAATCGCATCTAACTCCTAATAATTAATCTCGCACAATGAAACTGGATAAAATTCATGGCATTGTTTCCTTAAAAGTGCAACACTAATCCCAATAACCCTAAAAATTTAAAAAATACTATCTCTGTGTTCCGAAGCAGCATGCTGCCCGGCGTAAAGGGATATAATACCTCTTCAAGGGTATTTAAGTGCTCTACAGATGCAATTACAATACAACACATAACCCTCCTACTAATTCCATAACAATCACCGGTTGGGCAGTCTATTGTAGTTCTTACAGACTGCATACAAATTTCCTTATCCCGCTTGACACTCACTCACAAAAGACAAAACCGCTATGGGTCATGTCCATCACCCAGTACCTTACCAGTCCACAGCAATAAACCACCCATCACCAACTGAACAGGCATGTAACTGAAGAGACCTGCCACTTAGCGCTGGCCAACGGAGGGTTTTCATTTACCGATCATTGTGGGTCTCAACTAGCTACATTTAATGACATCAGATATGGGATGATAGTAACAAAGTCCATCCCAGCAGATCTCTGATCCATGTCTTCCTCCAACCTATACCTGCTCAGGACCATAAACTTTAAACAAGATATCGCAGAATGCTCAACCACGTGCAGTAACCAGCTAAATGGACGTCGAAATACCATAAAGGGACCTGCAGAGCTGCTCAAAGCTGCCAGCTTACTGAAAACCATCTACTGCACGTCTGTCTCTCAGACTTCTTCATCCATCACTGCTAAGATCACAGAAGATAGAAATCTGGATATTAAATACTAACTGCAGTTAACCACAGCTACAAACACAATATTTTAACATCATTACATATGTTGCTCAAAGTTATTTAAACCATGATACAAAGGTATGCAAACTTTTTATGGGATACATCATGAGTGGGCTGGAGTGGTATTCTGGGGTACGTGATATTCTGATACGGTCTCACCCGATCCAGAGACGCATTAGAAGCCTCCCAGCAGAATCAGGAAAAACATACAGGAATGGGTCTAATAAATCTGGATTCTATATGTTCCTCCCTGTTCTGCCCAGCAAAATTCAGAATGACACTTTCAGGGAAGGAATTTCCTGCCATCATCAGTAAATCTGACCTTTGTAATTTCAGCCTAGAGCTGCTCAAACCCCCGCCACCCCCCCCACACTCGCAAACGGGTTCTATGCAACAATTAATGACTTGAGCAAAACTATCTCACAAGCATTAGATGGAGACTGGTAATATATTATCCAAACTGTAAAATTATGAATTTTAGCTAAATTATATTCTGTTCTGGTTTCGTGTTGCTTTTAGCAGAACATCTACAGAACATCAGTGTAGGTAATGGTTATATAACTAAAATGTTTCCATGGAGAATATTTTCTCCTTGTGATAACTGGTTCTTCAAGTCTGCCCTCAAGTTTAGCCTTCGCAGAGCCTGCTTCACTAGGGAACGGTTGACTAGAATTAGGGGACAAGGAGAGGGAGAATGCTCTTGTGAGTATGTGTGTTAAGATAGGTACTTTTTTAAAATTTTCTTTTTTACACAATCTGGGAATGGGAGCGGTTGGTGCTCTTTTGGGAGGCGGTGGGCAAATGCCTTTCTGACCTCACAGGCCATATGGTTACCCACAATCCCAAACTGTACATGCTAGATGTATGGGGAGATGTGATATTCCAGAAGCACTCAGACATTTGTCAGATTGAGACTTATGGTGGCAAGATGGAAAGTGGTCAGGCAATGGGGAGCACCAGAGCACCAGACTTAGAAATGTAGAAAAAGGATATGGACTGGTACATGATAGGCTAAAAATATGTAAATGATGGTGCCCAAAAAACAGTCGATAAAAATACGGACTCAATGGAAATCTGACAGAGAAATTTTGCAGAGGTGTTGCCATGGTGAGTAATGGATGTGACACTACATGCTATGCTCTAGGAATATGTTGCTATGAAGAAACCTGGGATTTTAAGTACATTTCTTAAGTTTAGAGACAAGCCATGTTATGCTATACTGCAAGTAACAAATGCCGCAATATTCATGTTTTGAAACCCCAGATAACTTTTACTGTTTACATTATTACAGGCTGAGCAATTAAAAGCTCACTTGGAAAATATCAATGCGAATACATCGTCTATATATATTAGACTTCAACTCAGATAAAACATACCTGTCCGGCAGAGGAGGGGCTTGCACAGTTCTTTCGGTAGCAGGCAAGTATCTGTGCACACTGATTGATTAATGTGTCTCGAACAGTTTTTGAAGGATTATTCATGACACCGCGGAAAGCTATAAAACGGAGACGAAATTAAAGACTTTAAAATTAATCGACATTAGCAACAATGCATTTAACAATACATACTGTTTCATTTATCCAAACTGAAAACAAATTTGTCAACGAGTCTGGGCAAAAAAAAAGAAATGCCTACACAAACACAACCTGCTCTGCTAAATTAACAGAGCACCTTTATCAGGTGGAATAGTTTTGCAAGCCTAGCTCTCCACTGTAGTAATCCCTTCAAGTCAAACACTTTAATTGTCCTGCCTGTGAGCGAGAACCTGTTGTCTCGCCCATGTACGAGACCTGGAGCGCTGTTTACAACATGAATACATAGCTTACAAAGAGGGCTTTTTTTCCATGCATAACTACAGTGCAGCCGGCCTAAGTCTAAATATGCCAAATTTCATAGACACTTGAACCTTAAAACTGCTCTAAAGGAAAAAGATGATTCAAGTTAACATTGCTGCCCTATTCATACAAGGGAAATATTAAACTAAGGAGAATGGAGTAGGAAACAGCTCTATATAGCAGACACTTAACACTGCACCTTTATAGGAGACCAGTAGCTTCTTTATCCCATCTTGTACTATACTATCAATTCATTCAGACTGCGACCAGGCATTCCTACTAAAATCCTAAGCAAGCCATCTTCCTACTAGGTGGCAGTTTAGGATGGTGGAGCAGATAACCATGATGGAGAACCAGAATTATAGTAACTTTCCCTTCTCTTTATTAATCCATTGTCACAACTTAAACATAATTATAAGTGTACCCACTTTAGAACATGATGTAAAAGCTAGAGCCAAGTACAAAATATCAAATAGGAGAAAGCTAACCTAAGATATTCTTCACAAGGGGTGGTTGATAAAAGCTCCAAATCAAAACAGTACCTGGTTAACATATGCACTAATCTCCAAGTTACAGCTTTACAAATATCAGCTATGGGAATAATCCTGAAGCTGCAGCTGCTGTTTTTCCCCTTGGAGAACGTGCCCACTTGCTACCAGGTCAAGGTGTCTTTTCTATTAGATAATACAAGGTTATGAAGGACATGATCAATTTAGAATGGGCAGCTTAGAAGTGGGTAGCAGAGTTTTAATAACACCATAACTGACAACAAGAGTAGTTTAGACTTTAGAAAATCTTACAACTCGACATCCACCGTATGTAAAGATCTCAGCTCGGGATGTTGCATTCTTAAAGTATATAGGAAAAGCAATAGTTTTGCTAATATGAAAAATCTTAGATTACTTGAAATAATATTTCTTCACAGAAGCCTAACTGATAATTCCAGCTTTTTTCAGGCACAGAATGAAGGTGGATGTAGCAGCTTCAGGTACACTCCTAACTGAACTAACTCCTCCTTTTCCCAAAGTTCTATAATGACTTCATGATGTTCCATATGAACGCATGACACATATACATTCAAGTCACCACATATCCCCCTCTTGTGCAAACAATAGGTTAATCAATATAAAGAAATAAATGAATAAAAATAAAGTTTAAAAGAGAAATGAGTCGACTACACGTAGCAGAATATGATGATTCATAAAACTGTGAATTACAAATACTTTAACAGCTTTCCATTCCATACCTTGCACAACAAACTTAAACTCTAGTTCATTAAACTTCTTGGCGGGCGATGAACCTGCTGAAATTGTGCCACATATAGATGGTCTCTGAATATCATACTTGAGGTGAAAAAGTAGCTTGCTTGTGATCAATATATGTACAGGGTCTTGTAAGAAATTGTATTATTTGGGATGGGTGACTACCCACCTCAAGGAATGATCACAAACTATGTCAGGGTGAACCCTCAAACACACTCAACTAACCTGAGCTCAGCCTCCTAGTAGCTATGGCACAGAGCAGACAACTTAGGGAAAGGTGAAAAGTAATTATGTAGTACCAAAACTGTAAAAGTTACAGAGCCAAACAAAAATCCCAAACCGGATTAGGAAAAACATAGTAAAATGTAATAAACAAACTGGCACCAAAATGTCAAAAATCCAATAAGGAGAAATTAAGATATGAATTGTTAAAGTTTTAAGTAGAAAAAGCACCAGAAAGTACAAAGCACCAATGAAAGCTAATGGTCGCAGTAGACCAGGACCTAAGTTCAATTTGAGGCAGACTGTGATGGAGAGTGGGCTAGATACACCAACCGGGTTCATCCAGGTCAAAGATTTTACCTTCCGACTTAGTCCTTTAAATCCCAATCCACAACAGATGTACACTTCTAAAGCTCCCCAGGGGAGGCATGTAGAGACTCACAGGGTGATTGGCAGAGGCCACCAGCAGAGTCCAGCCCAGGTCCAGTTGCCACTGGTCAGCTGGGTACTTCCAGGAAAAGCCCTCTAGCCACAAAGGAGGTCTGTCAACTGGCCCTTGAATTCCACTTCTTTGTCCTGGGAACAAGAGAAAGCAGATGCAGTCCTTCATGGCTACTCTCAGGTCACAGACATCAGGTCCAGTCCTCTTTTGACCTTCCGCAGGTCCAGAGAGTGTTATGAAGTGGGTGCCACATTTATGCCTGGAAACAGCTAGTAGGGTGGGTGACTCCTGGAACACCCCAACTAATGGGGTAGAAGTTACCTGGCCCGACCTCCCTACTCTACAGTAGTTTCTTTATGCCTTACTGCAAACAGGGCCAAAAGGCAATGTGTCAGCGCAAATCCAAAATGTGAAAGAGTTTGGCAACACTCAACTTGGGCTTGAAGGGCTGTGGGTGTGTGAGTATGGAGAGTATTGTAGTTATTCTAGTGTCCTCCCACATCTAACACTAAAATCCAGTTTGGAGCAGGGTACTGTACCCACAACAAACCCAGACACAGACATCTGGCAGGACAAAAGCAGGGTTTCTCAGCAACCAGAAAGTGGATACACAAGTCGTCTTGGCATCATGTTCTCTACCTTTCAAGTACACCCCAAGAGCTGTTTGTAAACCCAGTGTAACAATAATGGCCACTCATCTGAATTCCCAGGACTTCTGTGGAAGCAAATATTTTCCATCACTTTCCCAGAGGTGAATCCTTGGCATACACCAATGACTGACCGTGGGGGCAAGGGGAGTTGGTTGTGGGGGGGTCATTTACAGATGTTTTTGTTACAAGTCCTTGAAAAAATATCAAACAAGAATTACAGAAAGAAGTCTACTTGGGGGTATTTTTCTTCTGCTAAAACATACTCATTTGAATTCAACGTGTAAGGGTGTCCTTGAAGAAAGGAGAAACCAAAAGCGAGAGGCGCCCAGCTAGCGCAGTAACCTGAGGTCCGTGTAATGGCCTTAAGTAGCTGGAGCTTTCAGCGGCAGTGAGAGTATGATGATCGTAGTCATGGCAAGGAAGGAGCGGCGGCACCAGCTGAATGACGAGATTTCTAGGGTTTGAGAATACAGAAAGTGATCTTGAAGAGACTTGATTCCAAGAGAGGTTGCAAGACCCCACCTTCCAGATGACCATGTTCAGGTTGCTCTTGTCGCAGGCAGCAGGCCTCGGAACCTACGGGCAGTGCTGGCGGGAGACACAGCTCTCTTCAGACCAACTGACAAAGTCAAGTGGGCAGTCCGGCAGGAAACAGAGGCCCTTAATTAGTCAGCAGTCGTTGTACAAACAAAATACCAGACACTTTTGACAGGAAACCAGGGCAGCAGGAAACGGAGGTCTTTGATTGCTCAGCAGTGTATAATTAGTCTACAGCCATTGTACAGACAAAAATACAACACATTCTGGCAGGAAACAAGTGCAGCAGGAAACTGAGGCTTTTGATTGCTCAGCAGAGCACGTTTTAACATACATACCAATCACTTGTACTTCGACTTACACACAAAATAAAGTGCATATCATGCCTTTTTAAATTTAAACATTCAGAGCATGAAAAATAATGTATATAGCAGAGCATATGGCACCTGCCTAAATGGAAAATAGTGATGACAATGGGGAACATACAGCACAGGCACACAGGGGTATGACACTCTGATACAGAAGTCTGGTAGGACAAAAGCAGGTTCCTTCATCAACCAGACAGTGGCTGCAGAAGAATTGTCTGGCCAGCCTGTTCTCTCCCTTTCAAGTGCACCACATATGTTATATGTGAATTCAGCATACCTGTCAAGCAGGATTAATTTGACATTGTTGTAAAAAAGGATGTCTACAGCCCCCATGCTGAATATTCTGTGGCGTTCAGAAGAGTCATCTGACCTTTCAGGTTGGGCTATTCTCTGGTCCTGGAAGGCATTTCACATCTATTCAAGGTTAATCAGTGGATGGGAGAAGCTGGAGAGCCAGTGCAAATTTGCATTCAGGAACTTCACGCAGCAAAAAATAACTTTGTAAAAGTTACTTTTCCTTAAGGTTTATTAAATAATCAGACTTCACAATTGAATTGAATTTTTAAATTATTATTATTAATAGTTGTTCAATTGTTTTTCTAGCTGGTCCTTTTCCAGAGTTAGCAGTAGTAGTATTTTAATCTGCACTCTGGTTGTATACAGAGGACGGCTAGGCCTGCCACACTGAAAATAGCATTTTGGACCTTGTCAATGTAGGGACATGGTAATATTAATTTCCTAATGTCCCAATTTTTAATACCCTGCACCATACCTGGTGGGCTACAAAGCATACATAAGGGTGACTAGGTCTGAAGCCATGTTTGCATTATAACTATAGAGGATGGCATAATAGGTGCTGCAGTCCACTAGGGCATTTAAATTCCAGGCTCTTGGGTACATTTTGTACCATATACGAGATACTTATATCCAAGTTAAATATATCAATAAGTGGTACGCCAATTATACCATGTTTAAAGGGGACGCACAGATACTTTACCACTTGTTAGAAGTGGTAAAATGCACAGTGCTAAAGTTAACAAAAATATCTGGTCCAGCAAAAGATGAAAAATCAGGCGTGACCACACAGAAAAGGCGGACTTCCTACTGTCACAAAACATGGATAAATCCTTTTTTAACTAATACAGGTTCTTTAACAGTCACTAGTTCACCTACAGGAGAATCTGCCCCTTTCATTTTTACAATACAACTTGCTACAACTGTCACTGATCTTAGCCTTTTCCCACTTTTGTGAAATAGTAGGTTCCTTGGAAATATGAGTATTTAACCAATTGTGATGTAAACCAGACATTGCCATCCCTCCACGCATTAACTGAAAAGGTGGAAATGTGTTGAGTGTTCTAAATGGTCACAACAATTTACGTACACCTACTGCAACATATTTGTTATATGGAATAGCATTTTAGACACATTCTACCAACACAGTGTAAGACCTTTCACCCATTCTGTTACTTTGCAGTCGGTATAAAGCAGTCCTGAGATGTTGAACACCACTTTTCTCAAGCAAATCACAGTAAACATCGTTTACAACGATGTTGATACATCGCATGCCATTACAACGAAGGTCATTACAACGACCGCGTTGTTACATCGCATACCATTACAACGCAAGTCGTTATGACTTGCTGTAGGGGGCAGAAGGTGTTGGATTTTAAATGATGTGCCGTGTGCATCTTGTTTGCTGCAGTGGAGTAGGTATGTGAGCACATACATTTTCATAACACCTTAATAGTACATTAAGGACGTAGGACTTATCCTCGCTTTTCTCTCACATTAGGCATCTTGCTCAGCAGCTTTTTATTGCATCAGTTCGCATGCTGGTTCTCTGCCAGTAGTTTCATGTTTCTCTTTGGGTGACGACGAGGTGTATTACTCGCGTGGCTCCACACTCAGCAAGGTATTGACAACATGCTACTTGGAACGTTTATTTAGTATCATGGATGTAAGGACTCTGCATCTACTACAGGGTTATATTCTGTTCATTATACAGATTCAAGATACATACCACATGAATCTTTGACGTGATAGTCACCATCATACAGTGGCTGACATCCAGGAAGCTTGACATTTTCATCACGATCAAGCAGTTTTTTGGTGGCATTAGGTGTCTGGATGTATTCTTGGGCACATTATTGATTTGCAATAACCTTTTTGTACGTTTGTTCGCAATCAGGTTTCTACATGCTTGTGGTCTATCGGTTCTGTACAGTCTCCTACAACTTTGCATGATGGTTGTATTTCACTGTTTTCACTGTAGTTTCTCTACAGCTTTGCATGTACGAGTTTCAGTGGCTTTCCTTTGTTGTCAGCACTTTGTTTAATGGGTTGCACTTTAGTCTTGCCATGTTTTTGTGCATTTCTGGTGAGTAGGTAGCTATCCCTGTGTATTAATACTGTTATAATACCATGTTTCACCGACAGCACTTCATTATTTTTTCAGAGGCCCCTGAAGAAGGAATTGAATATCCCGAAATGCATTGGGCAATATTGATCATTGGATGTCGAAGAATTTTGTAATCAAGAATAGCGTTTTGTTTATGTTGCATGTATTTTTGAAACATATTGAACAATAGTCAATGATTGTTTAATTTTGATCGGTTTAATTGTGTGAAATTAATGTCTTATGACATCAAACAATGAGTACTTTACAATAGCAATAAATGTTGTGATGCATTGTTTATACCTACGCATAACTTTGATGATGTAAATAGTTAAATTTACACTGTGCAACCAGACACCGAGTGAAGAGTCACTCGTCCACATTCCGCAATTTAAGGGGCAGGCAACCTCTTCCTGGTTTGCACGCATTAGAGTTGTTTGTCTAAAAAAAAATTAGCATGTGGACTTAATACAGGTGTGCGCAACTATACTCATTCAGTTCACCTCCTGCAATATGACAAGTTAGCTGCAACGGCCTGGCAATTGTGGCCCACGCTTCCGGAGGTGCCCGAACCATCGCAGAACATGGTGACGCTTTTGGCTATGGTGGGGGGACGCAGGCTCATCTCTCTTTTATATTGAGCTCTTCGCACTGGTAGATAGCTTTGGCAGCTCAAGACTGAGGGAATGTGGCAGCAGTACACTACGATCAATTATACAAAGGTAACCCCCTAAACAAGAACTTTGATGTCTGGGTGCAGGGGGAAAAACTGGGGAATTAGAGAACAGAGCACTCACTAGAACTGTATTTCTCTGCTAAGCTAATTTATGCTGTTGGTCTGTCCCATTACTAATGTTTAGACATATGGATAATTTTTCATAAGACCAATTTTATTGTATCTTTTTTCTCATATTTAATACAAAATCCTCGCTAAATCAATATAAATTGGTTAGAAAACAGTATATTACTTGAAACAGTCTACATATACACTTCAGTGATTCTTTCTATGTATAGTGACAATCATTGTTTCCACATCAATAACACGATTGTTTTGTTTCAATAAAAACAAATTTTACCTATTGCAAACATAAATCACCCTCCCCTCATAACCAATCCTCTCATTCTGACATACATACAAACCAACACACTCATTTATTCAACATTCACACTAGCGTCCCAGCATACTACACATACACTAAGACAGACCACAGCAGAGATGTAGAATGTATTATTGTCCACTGTGGTGGTGTGGGCTGGGATCTACTTTCCAGCAATAGGTCAACGTGCGTTTCGGTGTGGGCATGGAGTGCCCCCTTTCACCTTCTTCAGGACCACACAGCAGAATTTTGATCACATCCAGGGGTGGAAATAAAGGGAGGAATTAAGCTTGTTGGAAGAGCGATCCAATTGTATGGGTATACTTGTCCCGTAAAGACGTTTGAAGATACTGTGATGTATCCACTCTTGTCCAAGGAAAAGGAATTCTCCTAGTGTGTTTCTACACTCAAAGTCCTTTCTCAAATGTTCGCTCAGTTAATAAGTGTGCATTGAAGTGCCATCATACTTGCGATTCCAGAAGGGTTGCCCAGCATTTGTTTTGAGCAGATAAAGTCCTGTTGTTAGACTCAAAGAGTTTGCATCTCATCACGGTTTCGAACTCCTGGCAGGTAGTGTCGATCCTCTTCTTCAGCAGTACACTACTGTACCCCTTAGCTCAAAAGACTAGTCCAAAAATTAATGAAGAGATGCACAAATAGCAATCAGCGCTCAGTTAAAGCTGATCCAATATAACATGGTTCATATGACCTACTTGTCTCCAAAAAGCCTGCATGCTATCTACCCCTCCCGGGGGCATGGATGCGCCAAATGTGGGGGGTGGCTGATTTTTTTGCATATGGCGAGGTACTGCCCTACCTTGTCACCTTTTGGGTTCAGGTCTTAGCCCACCTAAAGAGGGTGTCTGGATGGGAAATCCTGTACAGTTGAGAAATGTGTGTTGGGGCTCCTCCCGGAGAACCCGAAAAAGCTCAGAAGGCATTTTGCCGTGCTTGGCCTCACAGTGGCAAAGAGACGGTTAGCCATACATTGGATGGGTGCGCGGCCCCCCTCGCAGGAGGCCTGGGTAGCCAACATAGTGGCGCAGGAAGGGGAAGAGGAGGCACACTTGAAGACTAGGTGTGATGGGAAAGCTCAGGAGGTCTTGCGTGTAATGCAATGTCAATGTCCTTGGAACATGCCCCTGACTCCGTTTTACAGGTTGAACCCCCAGAATATAATTGTAATGGGATGTCCCCAATCTGTCGATTCCGAGGTTTGATCAACTTAGAAGCTGCATAGGATGATAATGTGGGAATATTATTTGTTCCTATTTTGTTGTGTCTGTGGAGACGTGGGGGTGGTGTGAGGAGGGCAGGGGTGGAGGGGGTGGACTCCCGACCAGTTGTCGGGTGGTTCCTTGTTAAGACAGCCAGAAGCTGTGAGGCGTATATCCTCTTTAATGTAATCCATGTACGAGTAGAGAAGATCACTGCAAAGTATGTGATGATGTTACTATTATTGGAACTGTTAATAAAGAAATATACAGAAAAAACTTTCACACAACCCTAGGAAGATCGTAATTAGTCTTTATCTGTGGGATGTGGAGGCTTAAGTATGGATTCTATTGGCCCACCCAGGTCTAGGTTAGACCTCTTCATATGACAAGAATTTGACCCAAATACTTCTTTTCTTAAACTTTAAAGATATATTTGTCTCTTCTTAAAGCAGCACCCCTCGTCAAGCAAAAATGTCAAAACCTTTTTAACAGTCTAGTCATATTAAATCCGGTCAGCAAAAATTATGGTGGTATGCCTTGCGCATATCTAGTTTTGTGTACCAAGATGCTCATCTGGAAATACTCAATATGCCCTCGATGAAGAGAAGGGGAAAATGTTAAACCCATATAGTCTCAAAGCTCCTGAGATCTATGCATAGCCTTAAATCCTCTGCATTCTCACATGTCAAAACTAATGGGGGAAGCCAGAGCATTGCATGGACATATTCTATAATGCCTTGTTTCAACATCTCAATTTATTATTGTAAACAATACATTGCGTAGTCTGTGTTTCACTGACCGATGATTGTCTATTCCATTCAATTATTCTTCAATCAACCATTAAAAAACGATCATAGAGGAGAAGAATAAATGCTATTACAATAAACAGATTTAAAAACAAAACAAAAAGAGGCCGTCATTCACACCAACATCTACAGAGGGAAGCATATGTAAATAGAACAAAGCAGGCCTACATTTAACAAACTCCAGCTTTTTTAAATTTGAAAAAAGGTATCTCCTTGAAAAGGGCAAGTAAAATTTGCAAAAAAAACAAAATTAAGAATCGTCTGTGGTGTAACTTCATTGCAAGGGCATAGGCATATTGTATGCATGTTAAATTGACCTGATTGAAAACACAGCTGCCACGTAAAAGAGCCCATTTTAAACCTACTCAGGTGCATCGGCTCCCACATATGGTTAACATATAGCAGATAAGGCTCAAGACCTAGATTGGCCCGTGTCAATATATAACTTTTGACACACAATTTAAGGAGTTCCACACTCTCCTGCAGAGAGCGTCTAGCATTCAAAAAGATCTGGGTCACTCATAACATATCACTAGCCATAAGCTTGTCAGGTGGGGGAAATTTAAGGTGGTCTACCTCCACACTCAGCAGTAGTTTTTACATACTAAAGCCAGGCGATCGTATGAACCATATTGCTAATCAGACAGTCCCTTATAATTGCCTTATTCAAGAAAGCAGATTTATTGCGCTGTATAGAAATCCAAAATAATTGGGTTGCAAGTTTAATACTGTCCTCTACAAACCCTATACCCAGCTCTTCAGGCATTGCATAATTGGAGCTACTCAAAGAGGCCCGAAATGCGCCAAAAGGCGTGGTTTTCCTCAACCTGCAGGTAACATTACAGTACACCCAAACTCCAGCCTCAAACATTAATATTGTGACACGTTTGTAAATTTCCAGAAGGGGAATAATTGTTTTTTTCCTAAGCTTGTTGCTGGGGAAAACAAGGAGGCCAATGCAGATACAAAACGCTGTTTCCTAGCAAGCAAGCATAGGCCCCAAGTACAGTTAGCATCAAAGGTCACCTACAAATAGGGAAAGTATGGGGTCCTCTCCATGCGTTTGCCCTTTATGGCATATGAACCGGACTTCATATTTTTGGGACCACATGCCATAGCGAAAATCTTAGGAAAGTTAGTCTCCAACTGCAAATGCTCCATACACTGTAGAAATTATTCACGTAGTTTCTTTAGGCCATGGGGAGTTCTGCACATAACTGTCATCTGCATACAAGAGAACTGTCACAGGCCTTCTATTGACCACGGGCATGTACTGCCTATCTTCCAAGCAGGGCGGCCTAAAGCCCATCAACAGAAACAGAATTTGAGTTAGGACACATCCTTGCCGAACCCTCCTGCACAAGCTTAAAGAAACTTGCACATTCACCATTAGTTCCGAAACATACAGACACAAAGAACAAGCAAGCAAGAAACACACCAGGCCAGAATCAATGCCCAAGTCACTCAAAATCTCCCACAACCTGAGCCAATTTACGCTGTCAAAGGTACAAGAAGGGTCCACAAATGCCACATAAAAAGGACAGCCCTTAGCCACAGTATATTTAGATAAAAGTAATTATAGATTCAGGTACTGTTAAGTGTCCTCAGGCCAGCTCTAAAATCGTACTGGACATCTGAGATTATGTTATCCTCAGTCATCCACCACAGAAGCCTCTACAAAACAATCAAAGCCAATATTTTTACAGTCAAGTCTAGGAGACATATTGGGCAGTAACAGAATAGTTCCCCACGATCACCCTTTTTAACGGCAGGGACTAGTATTGCGGACCTCCAGGATTGTGAAAGCCCTGATTTGCATGATGTGTTTATAGCATTAGTCAGCAACTGTGCTCAGATCTTAATATTAACTTTATATAAATCTAACGGGACCCCAGCAGGGACTGGTGCCTGATTACTAGGGCTTTACTGAAGATATTATCTCACATAGGTCAAATGCGATATTAAGAGGGTACAAGGGTAATAACTCATCACAATCGATATTAGTTGAAGGGGTAAGGTATATTGTTTCAAAATGAGCAACCCACTCGTCTGGACCAATATTGTGTGTCAAATCCTGAACGGGAACCTTAGCTAGTTTATTGGTATTAGTTATTTTACAGAAGGAATAAGCATCTTTTCGCCTGCATGAAACCACCAATTCCTTGCATATCTTCATTTGAAAGTCCACCTTCCGTTTTTTTAACGCCCTTTTATATTCTCCCCTACACAGTATTATATTGTCTCTATTTCACGGAACAGGTTTTAGTGCGATCCAAAGGCTGGCAATAGCCAATTTATAAATGAAGTCAAACCACCCTGGCGGGGTCTCAGCTACATGCCTAAACGGTTTCATCAGCAACTTCCTTACACAGCTACCCAAGGTGACAAACGCCCCAATTATTATAGAAGTCACTACATTCTCTAATAAACACAGGCCCACAAGGCTATGATTATCTATGATTAGACAATTCAAAAGTTACCCCGGGACTGCATTTTTCATTACTAGCCTGTGGCAACTATTTTTAGAAAAAATCCCTATAAGTCCCTAACGCAAAACATTTACAGCCTACTGGAATGGCAAATGTGGCTGCGAGCAGATTATAGTCACTGAATGCTTTTGGATTAATAGCAGCTCCTACTATGGTACTGGCTACTCTCCTAGAGGCAAAAATATAGTCAATCGTCGTACAACAGCCTCTGCCAACAAAAGTAGGTGCCCGAGAGGACAAAGGCCACCCATAATCCTTAACATTACATAAATCAAATGGCGGCAAACGATTGTACAGCTGTTCACCCCTACCATCCCACTGGCTAGCTGGTCCGCAGGATCCCCAATGGGTTAATTGCATTAAGCATGCTAGTAGTCCACAATTTACAATTGAAAATCCCCCACATCGATACATTAAACAGCTGACCCACAGAAAAGTGCTGAGTGCTCAACTCAGGGCTAAAATTGAATAAGACACTAAAATTCAAACTAACCCCAGTGGTAAAACCATCATTGTAAAAATTAATCACCGTAAAATTGAAACTATCAAACCAATGAAGGTTAAGAGTCTGAATCAGATTATTGGAAAAATAGATTGGAGTAATGGTGCAATTTAAGGCAGCTTTGAACCAGGACTTTAAGACTGCTCACAATCTCCAAGCTGGTCAAGGGATTGCAGGTTCGCTAAAACATACACAGCCATTAAAAAAAATTCTTTTGAATCAAAGTCTCTTTTAGCAAAACTACATCCAACTGATGGGTGTAATTGGACCAGATCTCAACATTTAATTTAGAGCACAACCCCACAATGTTCCAGCTGACTAATTTAAGTTCTAGGGCATTTGATAACACGGGGCTTCCAGAAACAATGTGAGACCCACTCAACTCTCCTATCTGAGCCAAGCACCCAGGTTCCCAAATTCAGAGCTTAGCAGCCAATCATTATCAGCAGAATCAGCAACCACGGCAAAGAGGTTAGATGTTAGCATCAGGGCTGCCTACTGCCCTGCTACTGATGATCCCCTTA
This sequence comes from Calotriton arnoldi, assembly GCA_963921515.1. NCBI lineage: Eukaryota > Metazoa > Chordata > Amphibia > Caudata > Salamandridae > Calotriton > Calotriton arnoldi. The sequence continues at coordinate 1,249,230 of CAWUFW010000491.1, read as the reverse complement.
AAGAAAACGTACAAACGTAAGTGCTGGAGTCCTTCAAAACATAGTTCAGGTGCCGGTAGAAATACACACACACCCTCTTGTCAATATTTAATATATTCTTATCTTAAGAAACACCAGGCCCAAATAGTTCTTCTACCTGAGACACACCTTACTGCTCCTGAAACAGTGACCTTACAGAGAAGGTGGAGAGGACAGCTATATGCCACTGGATATTCTGCTTTTGCCAAGGGCGCCTTGATATGGGTTAGACCAGGCACTAATAGATGCTGAGTGGCGATATGTCCTTGTAAAGGGCCGCCTAGACGGTAGGCACATTGTAATGGGCTCAATATACGCACCCAACACGATCAGTCAGCATTTCTAGACACACTGTCCGGAAAACTCTCTGACTGGCATGGTATACCATGGCTGCTAGGTGGGGATTTTAATTGTGTGTTAGATGTGTCTCTTGACTGCTCATTTCCTCCCCTTCCTGGCACACTCGCGACAATTGCTATGAGGGCATTAAATGCCGGGATGGCGCATTGGCATCTTGTAGATGTCTGGAGACAAAGAAATCCCACAGATAAGGTGTACTCCTACTATTCAGGCTCCCACGGCTTACATGTTCGGTTGGATAGGCTGCTCGGCACAAAAGATGTCTTAACGGCAGGGTCCACAACCGAATATCTGGGGAGAACCCACTCTGATCATAACCCGCAAACACAGCAAATGTCATGGAATAATGCTGCTGCAACATCCTCAGGTGGCGCCTACATCCTGAGACACTGGAAGACAAACCACTACGAGAGGCACTCAGCACCAAAATCATAAATTATTTCAACGAAAATACAGGCTCTGAGACATCACCCCTGATCGAGTTGGATGCTTTCAAAGTGGTAATTCGGGGACACTGTATAAGTACACAAATGGGATTGCGTAAAGTAATTGAGACAGACATTAAGAAGGTGGAGGAAGGGTTAATCCACCTCAAAACACAAGTAGTTGAAGACCCACTAGTTAGACCATGACTTCAGGAGAACAGAGCAGAACACCTTAGACTGCTAGAAAGACTAAGATGCCTCAATTATACATCACACTCAGCGCGCACCCACAGCACTGCACGCATGCCATATCAGACAAGAGGACACCAGGTCGCCCATAACATCGATCCGATCCCCGCGGGGCACACTTCTATATACACAACAGGAAATACACTCTGAAGTTACACAACACTATACTAAACTGTACAGAACGACCACCACAGCATTACCCGAGGAGATCCAACAATTCCTTGCAGAAATCTCCCTTTCCAGCATAACGCCTGAGCAAAGATTGGAGCTCGACGCACAGGTCGCCCCGGAAGAAATTATGGCTAGCATACGTGCTCTGGCTACAGGGAAGTCCCCAGGCCTAGACGGCCTTCCGCCTGAATTCTAAAAGGCATACGCCACGCTACTAGTACCCCAACTAAAAATGGTGTATGATGCTGCACTGTCAGCCCACATGCTTACGGAAACGCAACGTGAAACGTTGTTAATTTCTCTCCCCAAACCAGACAGAGATCCAACTCAGCTAGGCTCCTACAGACTGCTGGCACTGCTCAATATTGATTACAAAATTTTAGCCTCTGTAATCTCGGCTAGATTGGCACGGTTGGTACAGTCACTGGTGCACCCTGATCAAAATGGCTTCGTGCCAACTCGTAACACCTCTCTTAACATACAGAGAATCTTTCGGCTTCAAGAGTATGCCACACACTCCTGGCCTAGCTCGGGATGCTTGGTCCTGGATTTGGAAAAGGCCTTTGACTCACTTGAAAGGCCCTACCTGTTTGCAGTCCTCCGACAATATGGCTTTGCAGCCGCCTTCCTTAGTCTGGTCCAGCTACTGTATACGCAACCTCTCATTCGGGTCCGCACAGGACGAACAATATCAGAGGGCTTGGCCATAGACAGAGGCACTAGACAAGGGTGCCCTCTATCCCCGTTACTATTTTCATTGGCTATGGAGCCTCTGGCTGCATAACTCCGTCGGAGGGGAAATGACTGGGGCATTCCCTTGGGAGATGGACTCCGCGTAGTATCCTTGTACGCTGACGACCTACTGCTAAATACAAGGGACATGGATAATGTACCAGACATTATAGCAGAGATCCTACATCGAATCGTGGGGCTTTCGGGTTTGAAAGTGAACTGGAATAAGACGTGCCTTTATCCCTTTAAGGTCGAGGCCCAGAACCCTAGACTTGTGGTCAGTGAAGTAACCATTAGATGGCAGCCGAATTCCTTCCGATACCTGGGCATTTACATGTACCATAGACCAACAGACATATTGGAGGGCAACCTGGTCAGGGCTATTTCCTCCATCCGGTCCCAAATAAAGTTTTGGAAGACACTGTCGTTAAATGTGATGGGCAGAATAGCATTGACTAAAATGGTGATATTACCAAGATTATTGTATTATTTCGCAAACCTGCCTATGTCCAGGCCAAAACATTCCGAGAGCTGGAACAAATGCTCCGAGACTTCATCTGGAATAAGGGGCGCCACAGTGGCACTTTGGAAGCTGTACGCACCCACAGACAAAGGCGGCCTGGCGGTTCCCAATATGGAACAGTACTACCTAGCTGCACAGCTGCAGTGGGTAACAAAGTGGCTGGCAGGGATACAATTAACCGAAACTGCAACCATCCTGGTCATTATCTAGGAAATGTCACCTATTTCACCCTATGGATAGATTGATAGGCCCCCCCCCCCCCGGGCACCAACCACCCTGGCCCTACCTTACCAGTGCTATAGGCATAGCCTGTATCTCACCAGACAGACTACTCCCTATTCAACTGTAATAACCCTCCTCTGCACCCCGAGGAGCGGAGGGGGCACATCAAACGGTGCACTAGAACCCTGGCATGTCACCGAGGGGCGAACCCTAGGCGATCTATATGAGGATGGCACACTGTTGCCTTTTGATAGGCTAGCCCAAGACACTGACTTGCCAACGGGCCAATTTATTTTATACAACTCCATCATAAAGGCACTGACGTCGTCATGGGAAGACACGAGCACTGAGCCCCAGTCGCACCTGGTGATACAATACTTGCACGTAACGGGTACAGGAAGCCATATAGTGCATTGGCTAACAGAAGCACTACTACTACACACCATGAAACCCCTGGTGACTTCGCACAAAATGGGAAGAAGACAGAGGTAGGCCATGGGACGAGAGGGAATGTTACATGATCTTAGCGAGTGCCGTACAAATCCCACGAAATGCCAAATTTCGCATCATACAGTTCTATATTGTCCACAGGGTATACCTATCACCGTATAAGATAAACAAATACTTTCAACTTACAAATGCAGCATGCCCACGCTGCGAGCAGGTAGGAGTGGACCTCCTTCATATGCTGTGGTCCTGCCTCTCATTGCACCAATACTGGCAGGAGGTGACAGCTGGCCTGTCGGAATGCACTGACCTCCCACAACTACACACATGGGAAGAATGCATATTAGGGGTATTTCCCAGATCCAAAAAGCATAAAGCTACTTCCATATTTATAGATCTAGGCCTCATAGTGGCAAAAAGACTGGTTACCCGGAGGTGGAAAAATAAACATCCTCCCTCACCAGATAGCTGGAAGCGATCACTTTTGGTTTGGGCCCAGGCAGAAAGCATGGCTTTGCACAGAGAAGATGTAGCCGGACTGCGCAAATACCCAATTGCAAAAAACTGGAACACAGTGGTGGCGGCGCTACAGAACATGGGGCAAGAGACAGAGGGGGACATATCGCAAGAAGGGAGGCTCAGTGGGGGTGAGAATGAGCCATGATCGATGAGCATCCTGGATAGTAATAACCGCAAGGACAACACCAATGACCGAGATGAGCAGTCAGGGAGGGGCCTAAGGTACAGGCAAATCTGAACACTGACACGACGATCCAAGCCGAGAGGCCTCTGACGGGAGAGGAGTGGTACGGTAGGGGTTGCCAGAGTTGCAAAAGTCTGTTTTGATGTGTCGAGTTGTTGTTTGGAACTTTGTTAGAATTGCATTGTCAATATCCTAATAATAACAAATACGTAGACGTGATACATGATGCTGTAAAGATGTAAGAGACACATGCTAAATGTTGAAATATATGTACAAAATATCCTGTGGTTAATGTACTCAAGTATAATATAAAATGCAAATAAAGAAATTGAAATAAAAAAAAAAACGAAGGAGCATACGCGGTGGAAGATAGATGGCTGAAGCTACTTCAGGGACTATAGCAGCCTCCTTTGCTGGCTCACCTAGTGCAACGGGTTTACCCTCTGGGAGACATGATTCCCCACCGATCCGGGCAATGAGCTTGGGTACCAGTCCACCACTGCCCTGGGCTGATGGACATGTTGGAGAGGAAGTTACAGGCATGGGATCACCCACAATCTTCTGATTTCTGCAAAATCCGGCTCACCAACAGACGTCTGCCCTCCTAGAGTATTGATAAACCTTGCTCATGAATTGGCCCCCCCAAATTTGCTCCCTATTTAATTTATCTCTAACAACTGGAAAAGTTCCTTTAGACTGGAAGTCGGCTTTGAACAGGCCTATCCCAAAAAAGGCCAATTTAGTTTCAACCGATCTCACTAACTACCGACCAATCTCGCACCTTCCTCTGCTAGGCTAACTTGCGGGAAAAATACATTAATAAGCAACTGACAACATACCTCAAATCAAATAGCTTACTAGACTCATCCCAGTCAGACTTCAGACCGCTTCACAGCACAGAGACAGCTTTGCGTGCGGTCACCGATCATATCAAATGCTCCCTTGATGCTAATGTGCCTACAATGTTGGTTCTGCTAGATCTGTCAGCAGCATTTGATACAGTGTCTTATCCGCGGCTTCTTGACAGACTACAGGAGATCGGGATTCACGGTATGTCTCTGCAATGGTTAGCTGACTTCCTGTCAAACAGAACCCAAACAGTCATTCTGGGTCCTTACAAGTCAGAACTATGTCATAAGACTATCGGGTCCCTCAGGGCTCCTGTCTCAGCCCTACGCTTTTTAATATTTATATGGCCCCTCTCGCCAAAATAATCTGATTTTGGTTTTGAGATTGTCTCATATGCTGACAACACGCAGCTACTCTTCTCCTTTGGAAACAAGCTGTCCAAATCAAAAGCATCTTTTTCCACCGGGATGAAAGCCATTGCAACCTGGATGTCGGAAAACAGACTTTAGCTTAACCCCACAAAAACTGAAATTATGTTATTCGGACAAGCCTAACTTCTTTGGGCTCCTAAATGGTGGCCATCAGAACTGGGTTCTGCCCCAGTACCCAAACTAGTGGTAAAAAACATGGGAGTCCGCCTGGACCAATCCCTTTCTAGGACAGAACACACCTCGGCCATTACTGGCTCGTGCTTTCATATGTTGCGTTTGCTGAGAAGAGTGTTTCCTTTACTACCACTCTCCTCAAGGAAAACACTTGTCCAAGTGCTGGTCATCAGCCGTCTGGATTACTGCAATTCACTTTTAGCCTCCATAAATGAGAAGCTGCTCTCTAAACTTTAGGTAGTTCAGAATACCACCCAACGTCTCATATGTAACCTCCCCCCGGCACCGCAACTACCACTCTTCAGTCCCTGCACTGGCTACCGGTGAGAAAGAGAAATATTTTCAAGATCTGCTGTCTAACCCACAACGCCCTCCATGGACAAGGGCCCACATACTTAGCCTCTAAACATTTGTCTTACACCCCTTCGAGACTTGTAAGATCATGTGACAAGGCCTGACTTAAAGTACACAGGTTCAGAAAGGCCAGGACTGGTTGCAGATCATTCTCCTTCCTTGCCCCTCATCTCTGGAATAAACTGCCAATGCAACTACGCATCTGTGAAAATCACTCCCACTTCAGAAAAGCGCTTAAGACCTACCTATTTTAGGGGTGCTTTTTGCATACCGCCCGTTGTCTTGGTCTCGCGCCGAGATACCCCTTTGGGGGTGATTTGAGCATGTAATAAATTAAAATAACATAACACAACACAACATGGATTGTACAGGGAGGGGGCACTTGTGCACAGATATAGTGATGGCTTGGGTGCCTAAGCCATGTATAATATTCAAAATCTAGTTCCTTAATTTGGCAAACAATATATCAATAGCCCTCAGACGGTCATGCAGCAGTTGAAGACTCATATCTAAAAGAGACAATTTCGAAGCACACCAGCTCTGTTAATACGTGTACATCAGGAAATGGAGACAAAGATTGGGCGCTTTCGGAAACTTTTTCTCTTGCTCAGCTGCGAGTCCAGAATTAGACGCAGGTGACCCTGCAATGGAATAAGAACTAACAGGCGCTGGTGTAGAACATAACAACAACTAATTTGTTAGGGGTGCCATGCATCTGAGCTTCCACTGTGATGGTATTCTGTAGAGAGGAAGCAGAAGTCGGAGCAAAAGAAGGGGTGGGAGCTTCACTTGATAAGGAGAGATCTTTCTGCAATTTTAGTTTCTTTTGATATCACCCCCACTGCACAGCTCAAAAACCCTCAATGGTTGTGTCTCTTACCTCAGCGGGGCGGCCCAGGGAAGTTTATGCCTGACCATTTGAATCTGATGTTAAATAATTAGGGCAAAGAGGGGCAGCTCAGCCCAGCCTCGTCCAGCTGTGGGCAGGCCCTCGTTTGGCCCGGTCTTTGCAGGACACGTAGGCTACAAGGCACTGATTTATGTGCCGACTGGCGTGTCTGTCGTATGCCCTGCCTCCTGGTTGGCACAGGGATTATGGACTACCACGTCCTGGATGAATCGTCCTGCGCCGCGGGCTACATGCCGTTAATTTATGCGCCTGGCTAGCGCATCTGTTGTAAACCCTTTCTCCTGGCTGGCAGAGGGATTATGTACAACCAAATCCTGGATGAATCCTCCTCGCACGATTGTTTTTTATTGGTCCGTTCATATCGTTGGATTGTGCCCAATTCATTGACATGGGCGGCTCCTCCGCTAAGGCTCTGTGAGCAGGTGAAAAAGGAAAAATAACGCATTGTTATTATCATTTTATTTTTCCGTCCTTGCTCAGCTGGATAGGGGCAGGGCTGGGCTGTGTCAGAGGAGCAGGGGGAGGAGTGGTGGCACTCTGTAAGTGCACATGACTGTTTGGCCTGCCGTCTTGGGCCGGCCAGTCATGTACACTAAGCATGTTGTTCCTTACCAGGCGTTTTTGCACAGCCTGGGTGGAGAACATGCCTAGGCTCCTAGTCCCTCTCTGAGCGCCGAACCACACCATGATTGGCTAGGAAAGTCTAGAAGCCTGGGTGCTTCCTCTTCCGGTTTCCTGCCCCTGGAAGCGGGCGAAGAGGACCAAGAGGCGGCGGCACACAAGTAAGTGATTTTTTTTCCATTGCCTCACCCCCCCCTTCGGCGCAACCCGCCACCCCACCGCTGTTAAGTAGCAGCATCTACTATCGATAAATACATCTTTCGATCTCTGGCACCATGACAAACAAGTTACTTACCTTCGGTAACGATATATCTGTAAGAAACATTAGTAGTGATAGATTCCTTACCTTAGAATATCCCCAGGCGTCAGACTTGATCCGGAAAGTTTTCGTCAGCAGTACCCCTGCGCGTCGGTAGGTGGCGTCATGCGGCTCCGCGTCCGTCGTGGTCGCCGAGATGACGTCGCGGGCGCTAAGACGCCGCCCACGCGTGCCGACGTCAGTTCTGTACACGACTTTCCGCGCCAGGAACGCAGAGCCATCAATCAATCAATCACAGAATTTGTAAAGCGCACTACTTACCCACGAGGGTCTCAAGGCGCTAGGGGAAAAAAAGGGGGGGGGGGTGCTGCTACTGGTCGAACAACCAGGTCTTGAGTAGCCTCCTGAAGGTCAGCAGGTCTTGGGTCTGTCGTAGGCTTAGTGGAAGGGTGTTCCAGGTCTTGGCGGCGAGGTGGGAGAGGTTCTGCCGCCGCTGGTAGTTCTTCGAATGCGAGGGACGGTGGCGAGGGAGAGGTCGGCGGTTGGGGACGTAGAAGAGGAGTCGTCTGTTGAGGTAGGCTGGGCCAGCCTTGTGGAGTGCCTTGTGTGCGTGGATGAGGAGTTTGAAGGAGATTCTCCTGTCGACGGGGAGCCAGTGCAGGTTCCTCAGGTGGGGGGTGATGTGGCTGTGGCGTGGTACATCGAGGATCAGGCGTGCGGAGGCGTTTTGTATGCGTTGCAGTCGCTTGATGAGCTTGGCCGGGGCTCCCGCGTAGAGGGCGTTCCCATAGTCAAGTCTGCTACTGACGAGGGCCTGGGTGACTGTTCTTCTTGTGTCTGTCGGGATCCACCTGTAGATCTTGCGAAGCATGCGGAGGGTGTTGAAGCAGGAGGATGAGACTGCGTTGACTTGCTTGGCCATGGAGAGCGTTGAGTCGAGGATGACTCCCAGGTTGCGTGCGTGGTCGGTGGGTGTCGGGGCTGCTCCCAGCGTCATTGGCCACCAGGAGTCGTCCCAGGCTGAGGGGTTGGAGCCGAGGATGAGGACCTCTGTCTTCTCTGTGTTCAGTTTTAGTCGGCTGATCTTCATCCAATCGGCGACGGCCTTCATTCCTTCATGGAGGTTGGATTTGGCGGTGAGGGGTCCTTGGTGAGGGAGAGGATCAGTTGAGTGTCGTCGGCGTAGGAGATTATGTTGAGGTCGTGCTGTCTGGCGATGCGTGCGAGCGGGGCCATGTAGATGTTGAACAGTGTTGGGCTGAGGGACGATCCCTGGGGTACGCCGCAGATGATCTCGGAGGCTTCGGATCGGAATGGTGGGAGGCGGACTCTCTGGGTTCTGCCGGCGAGGAAGGAGGTGGCCCATTCCAGGGCCTCGTCTCGGATCCCTGCGTCGTGGAGGCGTGCGCGTAGAGTGCGGTGGCAGACAGTGTCGAAGGCGGCGGAGAGGTCCAGCAGGATGAGGGCTGCGGTCTCACCATTGTCCAGCAGGATCCTGATGTCGTCGGTGGCGGCGATGAGGGCAGTCTCAGTGCTTTGGTTGCTGCGGAACCCCGATTGGGATGGGTCCAGGATGCTGTTTTCTTCGAGGTATCGGGTTAGCTGTTTGTTGACGATCTTCTCGATGACCTTGGCTGGGAACGGAAGCAGGGAGATGGGCCGGAAGTTCTTGAGGTCTCTCGGGTCCGCCTTGGGTTTTTTGAGTAGGGCGTTGATCTCTGCGTGTTTCCAGCTCTCTGGGAAGGTCGCGGTCTCGAAGGAGAGATTGATGACGTTGCACAGGTGGGGTGCGATGGAGCTGCTGGCTTTGTTGAAGATGTGGTGCGGGAAAGGGTCTGACGGGGAGCCGGAGTGTATTGTGCTCATGGTCTTGATGGTGTCCTCGATGTTCACGCTGGCCCAGGCTGGCAGGGGGTCGTGGTCGATGGTGTGCGGCGGGTCTGGTGCATCGATCTTAGTTGGGGCTGTCTGGGTGTTGAAGCTGTCGTGGATGTCGGCGATCTTGCGGTGGAAGAAGGTGGCGAGGGAATCGCACAGGGGTTGCGACGGCGGGATGTCGTTGGTGTTGGAGCTGGGGTTGGAGAGTTCCTTCACGATGTTGAAAAGCTCCTTGCTGTTGTGGGCGTTGTTGTCGAGGCGGTCTTTGAAGGAGATTCTCTTGGCGGACTTGATGAGGTGGTGGTGGTTACGGATGGCGTCTTTGTGGGCTGTGTGGCTGTCCGGTGTCTTATCACTGTGCCATTTCTTCTCTAGTTTCCGGCAGGTACGCTTGGAAGCTAGGAGTTCCGAGGTGAACCAGCTGGCTCTTTCGGTGGTGTCACTGTAGGTGAGTTTTTTCAGCGGGGCGAGGGTGTTGGCACAGTCGTCCATCCATCGTCTGAGGTTGCAGGCAGCGTCGACGGTGTTGGATGGGTCGGAGGGAGGGCTGAGAGCGAGGGTTGCCCGAAGTTGGTCTTCAGTGACTTTGCTCCAGCAGCGGCGTGGGATCTGTTGGGTGCGGTGGTGTGTGGTGGGTTTCTGGAAGGTGAAATGGATGCAGCGGTGGTCGGTCCAGAGGAGTTCCGTGGTGTGGCTGAAGGAGACGTGGGAGCTTGAGGAGAAGATGGGGTCAAGCGTGTGGCCGGCGGAATGGATCGGTGTTGTGACGAGCTGGCTCAGACCGAGGTTGGCGAGGTTGTCGATCAGGGTGGTGGAGTTGCTGTCGTTGTTCTCCAGGTGAAAGTTCAGGTCTCCGAGGAGGATGTAGTCGGTAGAGGTCAGGGCGTGCGTGCTGATGAAGTCGGCGATGGAGTCGCTGAACTGGGGTCGGGGCCAGGGGGTCTGTAGACAAGGGTGCCTCTAAGGGTGGTGTTGGGGTCCGTGTGGATCTGGAAGTGCATGTGTTCGGCGGTGCGGAGAGTGTCGTCGGTGCTGGTCGAGACCCTGATGGTGTTCTTGTGGACGATGGCGATTCCTCCTCCTACTGCGTTGACGCGGTCTCTGCGGGTGATCTTATAGCCGTCTGGGATGGCTATGGCGATGTCGGGGGCGGAGGAGTCGTTCATCCAGGTCTCTGTCAGGAAGGCGACGTCTGGTGATGATGTGTCGAGCAGGTCCCAGAGCTCGACGGCGTGTTTGCGTGCGGAGCGGGTGTTCAGTAGGATGCATCGGAGGTGGTTGAGGTCCTTCTTGGCGGGCGGCTCGGAGGCTGGTGTAGCTGCAGTTCCGGCAGGTGAAGGGACCATGGGTGCGTTTCGGGGCGGCCTTGAAGCAGTTGTGCGTCCGTCCGGGGTTGAGAGCGTGGAGTGTGGTGGCATCGTATCGGCGTCGGTCCTCGAGGCTGGAGCGGGGGGCGCACGGCCCAGGGGTTCTGGCGCTGGGCGCGGTCCAGGCGCGGACGGGCGCAGACGGGCTTGCCTTAGGCGCGCCTTTGGCGCGCCAGCAGCTCGCCAGCGGCGCGGCCGCGCATCGGCCGCCATATATGGGGAGGTGGGAGGGAGGAGCAGCTGGGAGGCGGGAGGCAGGGGCAGCGAATGGGCAGTCAGGGGGGCGGGGCCGCAGGGGACGCAGCGGCGGGAGTGGAGAGAGGCAGCGAGGGGTACAGAAGGCAAAATGGACACAAGGGAGATGGGGGCAGCGAGGGAAACAGAGGAAAAAACGGGCACAGTACAATGGGGGCAGCGAGGAAACAGAAGGCAAAATGGACACAAGGGAGATGGGGGCAGCGAGGGAAACAGAGGAAAAACGGGCACAGTACAATGGGGGCAGCGAGGGAAACAGAAGGCAAAATGGACACAAGGGAGATGGGGGCAGCGAGGGAAACAGAAGGAAAACGGGCACCGAGGCCACAAGCAGAGGGGCGAGCTTACCAGCAGCAGCAGCGGGCAGGACACCACAGGCGGAGCTGTGTGGCGGGGGAGCGACCTACCTGGCAAGGTCAAGGGTCGCCATGCAAGATACAAGATACTGACCACTAGTGCATTGAAACTAGGGCCCTGAAAGGGATGACCTTAACCCTAGAAATCAGATCGCAGAACAGGGAGGATGGGTGGGGCGGTAAGGAATCTATCACTACTAATGTTTCTTACAGATATATCGTTACCGAAGGCAAGTAACTTGTTCATCTGAAAGAAACACATAGTGATAGATTCCTTACCTTAGAATAGATACCCCAGCAATACCAACCCCGGTGGTGGATCTGCGAACTAAGATCACAGCAGAAAATCGCGGAGAACAGAACGGCCGAAGAAGCCGTCTCTCCGGACTTGGATGTCCAGGCAATAATGCTTGGTAAACGTGTGTGAGGCCCACGTGGCTGCCTGACAGATGTCTTGCAGGGGACGCTGCGTCCCAATGCAGTAGTGGCTGCAGTAGCTCTGGTGGAGTGAGCACGCAGCCCCACCAGAGGTTCTTTTTTAGCCAAAGAGTAACAGGCTTTGATGCACAAGACAACCCAGCGGGAGATAGTTCTCTTGTGTACCGCCCGACCTTTCTTGGTGCCAACGTAGCCAACAAAGAGCTGGTCATCCACCCGGAACTGCTGTGTGCGGTTGAGATAAAATGAGAGAGCACGTTTTGGGTCCAGACGGTGGAGCCTCTCTTCCTCTCTGGAAGGATGCGGAGGCGGAAAGAAGGTGGGCAAGGTAATAGTCTGCCCAATGTGAAAGGCCGTAACCATTTTTGGCAAAAAGGAAGGACGGGGCCTGAGCACAACCTTGTCCGGATGGACTGAAAGGAAAGGAGGCTTACAAGAAAGAGCCTGGAGCTCACTCACCCGCCTAGCGGAGGTGATGGCCACCAGGAAGGCAGTCTTTAATGTCAAAAGACGAAGAGGGCAGTTGAGAAGGGGCTCAAAGGGAGCGCACATCAAGTATGTAAGAACCAGATTTAAGTCCCACTGAGGCATCACAAAAGGAATAGGAGGAAAAAGGTGTGTAACGCCTTTGAGAAATCTATTTACAACAGGGGACTTGAAAAGAGAGGGCTGATCAGGTAGCCTGAGAAAAGCAGAAATTGCAGAAAGGTAGCCCTTGATAGTGCCCAGAGCAGAGCCCTGCCGGGCCAAAGAGAGAAGGAACAGTAGGACCTCAGAAAGAGGGGCAGAAAGGGGATCCACAGCCTTTGCTGTGCACCATGCCACAAACTTGTTCCACCTGCAGGCGTATACCACTTTAGTAGAGGGACGCCTGGCTGCCAGAATAACGTCACAAACTTCAGAAGGCAAGTCGAAAGGAATCAACTGCCGCCGCTCAATCTCCACGCAAAGAGGTGGAGGCTGGACAGGTTCGGGTGGAGGACCGTCCCCTGCTGCTGCGACAGAAGATCCTCCCGAAGAGGCAGACGGATCGGGGGATCTACGCTCATATTGAGTAGCTCGGGATACCAAACTCTTCGAGCCCAGTCCGGAGCCACAAGAATGACTTGGGCCCGGTCGCGCCTGATCTACTTCAGCACTCTGGGCAGAAGTGGTATAGGCGGAAAGGCGTACAACAGACCACAACTCCACTCGCGACGAAAAGCGTCGCCGAGCGAGTGCCGCCTTGGAAATTCCAACACGCAGAACTGATGACATTGCGCGTTCTCTTCGGTGGCGAATAGATCTAACCAAGGCTCTCCCCACTGCTGAAAGAGACCTTGCACCACCTCCGAGTGAAGACGCCATTCGTGATCGAGCATGCACCTGCGGCTGAGTTCGTCCACCCTGGCGTTCAGAGAACCTGCCAGGTGTTGAACCACCAGGGACATGCCCTGATGTTCCAGCCATGTCCAGAGATGCAGAGCCTCCTGACAGAGGGTCCACGACCCCACCCCGCCTTGTTTGTTGCAGTACCACATGGCGGTGGTGTTGTCTGTGAACACCTGCACTACTCTCCCCTTGACAGAGGGAAGGAATGCCTTCAGTGCAAGCCGGATCGCCCGCAGCTCCAGAAGGTTGATGTGGAGCCGGGACTCCGCCGGAGACCAGAGGCCTCTGATCTCCACCTCTCCCATGTGGCCGCCCCATCCCAGGAGGGACGCATCCGTCACCACTGTAAACTCCGGTTGGGGAAGGGAGAGGGATCTGCCGTCGACCCAATGCAGGTTCGTGAGCCACCACTGCAACTGTCGTGCAGTGCCCTCCGAGAGCTGGACGTGATCGGACAGGTTTCCCTGATGCTGCGCCCACTGGAACTTCAGGTCCCACTGCAGAGCCCGCATATGCCATCTGGCATGATTGACCAGCAGGATGCAGGAGGCCATGAGGCCCAGCAGCCTCAGAGTCACACTGACCGAAATCCGGGACAAGGGCTGAAAGATGGGAATCAGAGCCCGAATATCCCGGACTCGCTGCTCGGGAGGATAGACCCGAAACTGCGCCGTGTCCAGAACCGCTCCGATAAAGAGGAGCTTCTGAGAGGGGATCAGGTGCGACTTCGGCACGTTGATGGAGAACCCCAGCAAGTGCAGGAGTTCGGCCGTAGTCTGGAGGTGGGAGACGACTGCCTGGGGCGAGCCGGCCTTCAACAACCAGTCGTCGAGATAGGGGAAGACTGAAACCCCTGATCTGCGCAGATGAGCTGCGACCACCGCCATCACCTTAGTGAACACCCGAGGGGCGCTGGTAAGGCCAAAGGGGAGCACGGTGAACTGAAAATGCTCGAGGCCTACCGTGAACCGTAGGTAACGCCGGTGGGCTCGCAGGACGGGGATGTGGAAATAGGCGTCCTGCAAGTCCAGCGCCACCATCCAGTCTTGTGGGTCGAGAGCAGACAAGACCTGAGCTAGAGTGAGCATCTTGAACTTCTCTTTGCGGAGGAAGCGATTGACGTTCCGGAGGTCTAAGATAGGACGCAGGCCCTTGTCCTTCTTGGGCACCACAAAGTAGTGGGAATAGCAACCACGACCTACTTCTGGCGTCGGAACGCGCTCAATGGCCCCCTTGGCCAAGAGGGCCGGCACTTCCTGCTGAAGAAGCACCAAGCGATCCCCCGACATGCGGTGGTACTTAGGTGGCATGGCTGGAGGGGTAGTCTCGAAGGGGAGGGAGTAGCCCCTCCGGACTATCTCTAAAACCCACCTGTCCGAAGTGATGGTGCGCCAGTGGGGGAGGTGATGGCGAAGCCTGCCGCCCACTGGCGTTTGATGGGCCTGAAAGTTCGGACTAGGAAGGTTTGGAGGCAGTGGTGGCCGGGGTGGTGGTGGACTGACCCGCCCGCTGGCCCCTTGGTCCGCCACGGCGGAACCCGCGGCCGCGCTGGGATGATTGCTGCGCTGGCCTGTGGCTCTGTTGCGAACGCTGCGGGCGCCCCTTCCTGTGCCACGAAAGGAGCGAAAAGCGGAAGGCGGAGGAGGGCGGACTGCCGAGAGTCCCAAGGACTTGGCCGTAGCCCGTGAGTCCTTAAACCTCTCTAACGCGCTGTCCGCTTTGTCGCCGAAAAGGCGACGGCCATCAAAGGGCATGTCCATAAAGGTGTTTTGGACATCCCCCGAAAATCCAGTGGTCCTCAACCAGGCGTGACGGCGAACCGCCACCGTCGTTGCAATCGATCTGCCCAGTGAGTCGGCGGTGTCTAGGCCACAACGAATCATGAACTTTGCTGCGTCTCTCCCCTCTGCAACAGCCTGGGAGAGAGCAGGCCGGGCCTCCTCCGGACACTGGGGCAGCACGTTCGCCACCGTATCCCAAAGAGAGTGGGAATAACGGCCCAAGAGGCATGCGGTGTTCACGAACCGCAGCGCAGAGCTGGTGGAAGAAAAAATCTTCCCAAACTGATCCAGCTTCTTGGATTCCCTATCCGGTGGTGCGGAAGGGAAGGCGGTTGGGGAAGCAGAGGCTTGGACAACAAAGCTCTCGGGGGTGGGGTGTTGGGAGAGGAAAATGGGGTCACCCGGAGCCGGGCGATGGCGTCGGGCCACGTTCCTATCCACAGGAGCCCCTGTGGTTGGCCTGGACCAAGTGCCCAAAAGAACGTCAGAAAGGGCTTCATTGAAAGGAAGCAGCGGCTCCGCAGAAGTAGCTGCTGGCTGAAGCACCTCTGTCAGGAGGTTAGTCCTGACGGCCACAGTAGGGAGCTCGAGGTGTAGGGCCTCGGCCGCCCTACGCAACACCACAGCATAACTAGCACCCTCCTCCGTAGCCACGGTAGGAGGAGACAGCATGCCAAGGTCTGGTGAGGTATCCAGACCACTGGGGTCCCCCAATTCCTCAGCCCGGTCCTGTTCAGACTCGCAGGCTGCAGCGAGAGGGTCCTCAGACCCCTCCCAGTCCTCCCCTTGCTCCTCAGGCTGTTCAACAGGTCTAAAATAAGGAGCAGGGACATGGGGATAGAAATCCCCAAGCAACGTCGAGAACGGCATCGATCGACGCCGGCTCGACGCCGCGTCCACTTCGGGGCTGAAACTGAGGTCGACGTCGTCCCGAGGAGCGGGCCGCGTCAGAACTGGTGTCAGTGGAGTCGACGTCGGTGGAGGCGTAACAAGGTCAACCGGCGTCGACCGGGATCCAGGCCTGGATCCAAGCATGTCCTGCGGCGCTGGGGCCGGAGCCGACAGCGAGGAAATGCGAGGACACCCATGCGGGACCGCGGGGCTCGAAGGCGCACCGGCGGGACCCGACGGCCCAAAGAGGCGAGCCATGCCGACAGGAACTTCTGTATTTGGGCCGGAGTCGCCGACGACCCCGGGAAGGGCGGGTAGTCGGGCGGCGACTGCATAGGCTCCGCCGGAGCCGCGGGGGTGGCACCACCCACACCCTCAGCCGCGTCGCGCGACCGGCGAGGGGAAGTCGAAGAACGATGGCGTTTCTTCGACTTCTTGTGCTTCGTCTTACCTGACCCCGAGTGTGAAGACTTGGATCCCGAAGACCGATGATGATGACCCCGCGCACGGTCCCTCGACCTCCCTCTGGACCGGGACTTCGAACGGCGCGGAGCCGACTGCCGGGCTTCCAGCAACTTTCGGGACCGCTCCCGCAAAGTCTTCGGCGCCATGGCCCGGCAGTCGGGGCACGACTTGGGGTCGTGGTCGCGCCCCAGGCAGAAAAGAGACACACGGTGCAGGTCCGTCACCGACATCATGCAGTGACGATCCCCGCAGGACTTGAAACCGGGCATCCTACTGCACCAGGAGTCGATGACTCGAAGAAAAATAGAGACAAAAATCCTCAAAAAAGTCAGCCAAAAATTGACTGGGGGTTCCTGCTCTTCCCGGATCTGCGCTTGCTGGCGCGGAAAAAGAAAGAACTGACGTCAGCGGGTGTGGGCGGCGTCTAAGTAGCGCCCGCGACGTCATCTCGGCGACCACGACGCCAACGACGGACGAGGAGCCGCACGACGCCACCTACCGACGCGCAGGGGTACTGCTGACGAAAACTTTCCGGATCCAGTCTGACGTCTGGGGATATTCTAAGGTAAGGAATCTATCACTATGTGTTTCTTTCAGATTGAATAACTAGCGAGGCTTGTACTTTTTCTCCTGCAATCAATCTCATTTTAAAGTTCGCCGGATTCTACCAGTCAAGCATTTTGACTTGATGGTGATTCTAGTACTGGAACAACAAAAGGTCGACTGCTTTGCTGTCAGTAATTACACTGATACATGGATCTTTATATTTTAACGCACAAGTTACTAACTTGTGTAACGATATATCTGTAAGAGACAGTAGTTAGTGACAGATTCCTTACCTTAAAATATCCCCAGGCGTCAGACTGGATCCGGAAAGTTTTTGCGTAGCAGTACCCTTGCGCGTCGGTAGGCGTCGCCGTGCGGCTCCGCGTCCGTCGTCGGGCGTCGAGACCGCCGGAATGACGTCGCGGGCAGTACTTAGACGCCGCCCCTGCGCGCTGACGTCAGTTCTGTACACGACTTTCCGCGCCAGGAACGCAGAGCCATGCAAGAAGCTGACATAGGTGTCTGAAAAATACTAGGGCCCTGAAAGGGATGTCCTTAACCCTAGAAATAAGTTCGCAGAACGGGGAGGATGGTGGGCGGTAGGGAATCTGTCACTAACTACTGTCTCTTACAGATATATCGTTACACAAGTTAGTAACTTGTGCATCTGAAAGAGACACGTTAGTGACAGATTCCTTACCTTAGAATAGATACCCCAGCAATACCAACCCCGGTGGTGGGTCTGCGAACAAAGATCAGACAAGGAAGTCCTGGAGGACAGAACGGCCAAAGAAGCCGTCCCTCCGGACCTGACTGTCAAGGCAGTAATGCTTAGTAAATGTGTGCAGCGAGGCCCACGTAGCTGCCTGACAGATATCCTGCAGCGGAACACCGCGGCCTAAAGCCGTGGTAGCAGCCGTTGCCCTGGTGGAATGGGCACGCAGCCCAACAGGAGGCTCCTTCTTAGCCAAAGAAAAGCAGGCTTTGATACACAAGGTTACCCAGCGGGAGATGGTTCTCTTGTGCACCGCCCGACCTTTTTTGGCGCCCACGTAGCCAACAAAGAGCTGGTCATCCACCCGGAAGTGTTGTGTGCGGTTGATATAAAAGGAAAGCGCACGTTTTGGGTCCAGACGGTGGAGCCTCTCTTCCTCTCTGGAAGGATGCGGAGGCGGAAAGAAGGTGGGCAAAGTGATGGTCTGCCCAATGTGGAAGGCAGTAACCACCTTTGGCAAGAAGGACGGACGTGTCCTAAGAACAACCTTGTCTGGATGGACAGACAGAAAGGGAGGTTTGCATGATAGAGCCTGGAGCTCACTCACCCGCCGAGCGGAGGTGATGGCCACCAGAAAGGCTGTCTTCAGAGTCAGAAGACGAAGAGGACAGTTATGTAGAGGCTCAAAGGGAGCGCACATGAGAAAGGTAAGAACCAAGTTCAAGTCCCACTGAGGCATCACAAACGGAACAGGAGGGAAGAGGTGTAAAATGCCTTTTAGAAACCTGTTAACAACAGGGGACTTGAAAAGGGAGGGCTGATCAGGAAGCCTAAGGAAGGCCGAAATGGCACAAAGATAGCCCTTGATGGTACCCAGGGCAGAACCCTCTTGGGCCGGGGAAAGAAGGAACAGAGGGGATTCACAACCTTTGCTGTGCACCATGCCACAAACTTGTTCCACCTGCAGGCGTATACCACCTTAGTGGAGGGACGCCTGGCTGCCAGAATCACATTACAAACTTTGGGAGGCAAGTCGAAAGGAATCAACTGCCGCCGCTCAAGCTCAACGCAAGCAGGTGGAGGCTGGACAGGTTCGGGTGGAGGACCGTCCCCTGCTGCTGCGACAGAAGATCCTCCCGAAGAGGCAGACGGATCGGGGGATCGACGCTCATACTGAGTAGCTCGGGATACCAAACTCTTCGAGCCCAGTCCGGAGCCACAAGGATGACTTGGGCCCGGTCGCGCCGAATCTTCTTCAACACTCTGGGTAGAAGTGGTATAGGCGGAAAGGCGTACAACAGACCGCAACTCCACTCGCAACGAAAAGCGTCGCCGAGCGAGTGCCGCCTTGGAAATTCCAACGCGCAGAACTGATGACATAGCGCGTTCTCTTCGGTGGCGAATAGATCTAACCAGGGCTCTCCCCACTGTAGAAAGAGTCCTTGCGCCACTTCCGAGTGAAGACGCCATTCGTGATCCATCATGCACCTGCGGCTGAGTTCGTCCGCCCTGGCGTTCAGGGAACCTGCCAGGTGTTGAACCATCAGGAATATGCCCTGATGTTCCAGCCATGTCCTGAGGCGCAGAGCCTCCTGACATAGGGTCCACGACCCCACCCCGCCTTGTTTGTTGCAGTACCACATGGCGGTGGTGTTGTCTGTGAACACCTGCACTACCTTCCCTTTGACAGAGGGAAGGAATGCCTTGAGTGCAAGTCGGATCGCCCGGAGCTCCAGAATGTTGATATGGAGCCGGGACTCCGCCGGAGACCAGAGGCCTCTGATCTCCGCCTCTCCCATGTGACCGCCCCATCCCAGAAGGGACGCGTCCGTCATGACTGTGTGCTCTGGCTGGGGAAGGGAGAGGGATCTGCCCATGACCCATTGCCGGTTCGAGAGCCACCACTGCAACTGTTTTGCAGTCCCCTCCGAGATCTGGACGTGATCGGACAGGTTGCCCTGGTGCTGCGTCCACTGGAACTTCAGGTCCCACTGCAGAGCCCGCATATGCCATCTGGCATGATCGACCAGCAGGATGCAGGAGGCCATGAGGCCCAGCAGCCTCAGGGTCATCCGTACCGAAACCCAGGATAGAGGCTGAAAGATCGGAATCATAGCCTGAATATCCCGGACTCGCCGTTCGGGAGGATAGGCCCGAAACTGCGTCGTGTCCAGAACTGCTCCGATGAAAAGGAGCTGTGGAGAAGGAATCAGGTGCGACTTCGGCACATTGATGGAGAACCCCAGCGAGTGCAGGAGTTCGGCCGTAGTCTGGAGGTGGGAGACGACTGCCTGGGACGAGCCCGCCTTCAGCAGCCAGTCGTCGAGGTAGGGGAAGACTGGAACCCCTGCCCGGCGCAGATGAGCTGCGACCACCGCCATCACTTTCGTGAACACCCCAGGGGCACTTGTAAGGCCAAAGGGGAGCACAGTGAACCGAAAATGCTCGAGGCCTACTGTGAACCGCAGGTAACGCCGGTGGGCCGGGAGGACGGGGCTGTGGAAATAGGCGGCCTGCAAGTCCAACGCTACCAACCAGTCTCCAGGGTCGAGGGCAGTCAAGACCTGAGCTAGGGTGAGCATCTTGAACTTCTCCTTCCGGAGGAAGCGATTGACGTTCCGGAGGTCTAAGATAGGACGAATGTCCTCCTTGTCCTTTTTGGGCACCAGAAAGTAGTGGGAGTAGCAACCACGTCCTACTTCTGGGGTCGGAACATGCTCGATGGCCCTCTTGGCCAAGAGGGCCGTGACTTCCTTCTGCAGAAGCACCAAGTGATCCCCTGACATGCGGTGGAATTGAGGTGGCATGGCTGGGGGGGTGGTCTCGAAGGGGAGGGAGTAGCCCCTTCGGACAATGTCCAAGACCCACCTGTCCGAGGTGATGGCACGCCAGTGGTGAAGGTGATGGCGGACCCTGCCCCCTACTGGCGTGCTGTGCACCTGAAAAGAAGGACTAGGAGGGCTTGGAGGCCGCGGACGGGGTGGAGTTGGTGGCCTGACCCGCATGCTGGTTGCCTGACCCGCCACGGCGGGAGCCACGTCCTCGGCCACGCGAAGACGCTTGCTGCGCGGGCCGGTGGCTGGGCAGCGGACGTGACTGGGCGCCCCTTCCGTGGCCACGAAAGGGGCGAAAAGCAGAGGTTAGCGGAGGGCGCACAGCAGAAAGGCCCAGGGACTTGGCAGTAGCCCGTGAGTCCTTAAAGCGCTCCAGCGCATGGTCTGCTTTGGAACCAAAAAGACCGACTCCATCAAAGGGCATGTCCATGAGTGTATTCTGGACATCACCCGAGAAACCAGTTGTTCTCAGCCAGGCGTGGTGACGCAGCGCCACCGTCATTGCAAGCGATCTGCCCAGCGAGTCGGCGGTATCAAGGCCACAACGGATGGTGTACTTTGCCGCATCCCTTCCTTCCGCAATGGTGCGGGAAAGCAGTGTCTGGACCTCCTCAGGACACTGGGGCAAAACGAGCGCCACCGAATCCCACAGAGAGTGGGAGTATCGGCCCAAAAGGCAAGCGGTGTTGACGGACCGCAAGCCAGCACTGGAGGAAGAAAAGGCCTTCTTCCCAAATTGGTCCAGGCTTTTGGATTCCCTATCCGGAGGGGCGGTAGGGAAGGCGGTTTGGGAGGCAGAGGCTTGGACAACCAAGCTCTCGGGGGTGGGATGTTGAGAGAGAAACAAGGGGTCGCCCGGAGCAGGGCGATGGCGTCGGGCCACGTTCCTATCCACAGGAGGCCCTGTGGCGGGCTTGGACCAGGTGCCCAAAAGAACGTCAGACAGTGCATCATTAAACGGCAGCAATGGCTCCGAGGAGGTAGCTGCCGGCTGAAGCACTTCCGTCAGGAGGTTAGTCCTGACAGCCACTGTAGACAATTGGAGGTGTAAGGCTCCAGCTGCTCCTACGCAACACCGTTGCGAAATTTGCTCCCTTCTCCATAGCCACGGAAGGAGGAGACAGCATGCCAGTGTCAGGAGAAGTGTCCAGACCACTGGCATCCCCAAGTTCCTCTGCCCAGTCCTGATCATACTCACACTGCTGTGTGAGAGGGTCTTCCGACCCTCCCAGCTCTCCTGGTCCTCCTCCGACAGAAAATAAGGAGGAGGGGGACGTCAGGGACCCAAGGTCTCATTGGCGCCGGAGCCGGGCGTCGGGCGACGCCGGTCCGACGCCGCGTCCGGATCCGGAGAGAACCGGGAACGACGCCGCCCGGAGCCCCGGACGGCGTCAGGAACGGCACCGGGGACATCGGCGTCGGCGGAGGCGTGGTTAGGTCAACCGGCGTCGATGGGGGTTGTGGTACCACCGGAGCCGGGATCTAGGCCGGGGCCGAAGCCGGGAGCGAGGCTGGTGAGACAGGCGGCGCCGGGACCGGAGTCGTCGGCGGCGCCGGGGCAACCCCATCAGGGCCCGCGGGGCCCGAAGGCGCACCGGAGGGGCCTTGAGGCCCGAAGAGGCGGGCCATGGCCGACAGGAATTTCTGTATCTCGGCCGGAGTCGCCCCCGAACCCGGGAAGGACGGGTAATGCGGGGGCGGTTCCACAGGCACCTCCGGAGCTGCGGGGACGGTGCCGACAGGGGCCTCAGCCGAGTCGCGAGACCGGCGAGGCGAAGTCTTAGAGCGATGGTGCTTCTTAGACTTTTTGTGCTTCGACTTACCCGAGGAGTGCGAAGACTTGGACTCCGACGACCGGCGAGGACTCCGCGACCGGCCCCTCAACCTCTCGCGTGACCGGGGCTTGGTGCGGCGCGGAGCCGACTGCCGGACCTCGAGTAGCTTTCGAGACCGCTTTCGCAAAGCCTTCGGGTGTAAGGCCCGGCAGTCGGAACACGACTTCGTGTCGTGGTCTCGGCCGAGACAGTAGAGACACTAGATGCGGGTCTGTGATCGACATCATTCGACCACAGACGTCGCATGGCTTGAAGCCGGGCATCCCTACCGACACCTCGGAGCCTAGATGACTCGAAGAAAAACAGTGAAAAAAATCACCAAAAAGTTAGTCAAAAAATGACTAGGGCACTGCTCTTCCCGGATCTGCGCTTACTGGCGCGGAAAAAAGAAGAACTGACGTCAGCGCGCAGGGGCGGCGTCTGAGTACTGCCCGCGACGTCATTCCGGCGGTCCCGACGCCGACGACGGACGCGGAGCCGCACGACGCCGCCTACCGACGCGCAAGGGTACTGCTACGCAAAAACTTTCCGGATCCAGGCTGACGCCTGGGGATATTCTAAGGTAAGGAATCTGTCACTAACGTGTCTCTTTCAGATTGTATTTTTAATGCAGTGTTTCTCTAGGTCTATAACCAAAACTAATTCATCTATTGGGTGCTCAATACATTCTGTATTTGCTTGATCATTGGCATCTTAGACAGCGCTCCTTTATTTTCTTTCCTCGTCTACACAATTTGCTAAAATGTTCTATTTTGCCACGCAAGACAAACGTTTCCAATGCCAAGACAATTTCGATAACTGGCAAAGTGAGCAGTTGAGCCATACTCGTGGCAAGTCCCTGTATTACTGAAACCCCGTTCTGTAGGCCTTATGAATTTGTTTTGCCCCCTAGTTCTTAGAGTAGAACCTCTTTAATTAACACTACATAGATGACACTGGGGTAGCTGAGCCGCATGAAGCATTTTTGCTTGACTAATCTCCGCATAATTGTGGTTAGTTAAGCATGATTGCAGCTGTTGTGCATCCGCACAAGACTTCCTCATCCTAAGTGCTGTATCTAATGTCATAGTGACTCAGAGGCCAAATTCAATTTTGTGCTTGATCGTTAAGTTAGCCTGTTTACCTTTGACCCAGATACCACCTGTCCTCATCTTTCGAGGACCTTGTGAAATTGGCAAATCACCCAGACAATGATGTTGACCAACACCTAAGGGGACATTAGTCTAAGATAAGTTACTTGTTATCTATGTTTCAAAGTCAGACATGAAATGTATAATGTAAGTAATGTAGTCTGAATTGACATACTTTTGTTGTACTGGTTTATGCCAGTTCATCTTGAACTGTCATTCTGGTTCATACCGGTTATGATTGGAATGAAATGGGAGTTCCCAGATATAGGGTAAAGGTCAATGGCCAAAACTATAAGAGCCCCATGAAGAAGGTCCTTCCAGACGGCTGTACTGCCGCATCATCTATTCCTATGCTGATAGCTGATACAGTGACAACTGCGAGTGGAGCCGAGCCCAGCTGATGTGCGTTTTCTTTTCAAGGGAACACTCTTCCGGCCGAAGTCTGATAATCACACCTCTTTCGCTGTGAACAAGTATGCAGTGCACTGATCCCAAGAAAATCTAGATGCAAGTTAGCTACTTTATGCTGTCACAGTGTAGCGCACAGAAGAAGTCCTTAAGGTGTTAGGGTGCCAATGACATTCCAACCATGTTAGAAATGTTCATATTATTCTTGCTGTTAGTTACATGCCTTAGTGTTGTTTTCATTATATTGTGTGCTCATTACTCATGTGCTAAGCAATAGAAAGACTGTTGAAATAAACACTTTTAAATATAAAGTGTCTATTATTAGTGCAGTACTTGTGTGTGATATTCTAATTAACACAATTGGGTTTGAATTACCACTGCGTCCTTGACCCCCTTCAGGGACTGTTAGTAACCCAGAAAGCATGGAAACCACATCGATAAGTATAGCGAGGAGGGTTGTGTGGGGCTACAGCAACCTACACTTTCACACTCAAGCATTGGTGTGCTAAACCAAATTAAGGCATCCGTGCAAGGGAAAGCCAAACCTTGCAGAACTAAGCCAGAGCCTTATTTACGCAACATGGCACCCAAAGTGAAACATTCTGGTTTTTTAGGGACCTTTCAGTAATATTTGAATATACACACACAAGAGAACCATCATTACAACTACAGAGATGGCCGTAGTCATAATGATTATCTCCTACTGTAAATAAGGGAGCACCTATTACAGTAGTTATGGCAAGCTTGATTTTTAAAAGTGTATTATTCCCCATCTGTGGTTTTTCTCTTTTTTGAATCTCAGATTTATTGAATTCATTCAACTAAAATGGCAGCTTCTGTTAAGAAAGGAGTAAATTACCGAAAGGCGGTTACACAACATCTCAAGAACAGAGGTGTTCCTAATGCAGGGTGGGGAGAGGACAGAAATATTTTACTCATGGGTGGGGTTCAGGGCTATAGACGATGTGTCAGGCTTACAAACCATCAGCACTGCCTGCCCACTTTAGGGCATAGTAGTAACTGGAGATCCCTTTAACTTACCAAGACCACCAAAATTGGTTTTCTGGAGAGTAACACACACACACATTACATTGGGTCCCCTGAGTAACAAAGGCTCTATGGCCAGTATTAGCTGAATACATACCCTTTCCACATCCTGAGACTCTACCACCCACTGACATTGTAGGGATCTTGAATTACATAGTCTCATTACACTGGAAACTTATTCAATATGTGCTATAAACCATGACCACTATAGAAGTTCTAGAAGAACCAGTAGTACAAGGGCAGGCTGCCGTACACTCAATCAGTCCATGGACGATAAACACAATCATGGGAAACATGCAGATGAAGTGTGATGAAATTGCTTTCCGATTGCTCACAAGACCAAACAGTTGGAATTGGTTTACCCTCACGAAACATCCCAAGACAAGCATAGAATATCGACTATGTGTCTTCCCCCTTTGAATGATGCCACCTGAAGAGGATTGCAACACCTGGGGAAGTATATTTTCATGCAGTTACATTACACGCACGGCACACCCTTACAAGCAGTTCTCCCTGAGGAATTAAAACAAGCACAAAATGGGCATGGGGCGGCAATGATTCTGAACTTAGGTATGAAGTTAATGGGAAACTTCTCTACTGCTTCCTCAATCATCCTAAGCAATATTAAGGGAGAAGCGTCGGCTTTGGCCAAACGCCAGAGGCTTGCAAGAGTTTGATTGTGAAAGGGAGCTACGGAGAATAACTACATAGGTTTACACCTCTCTGGACCATGATACCTTGGGTACATAGCCATTGAATCATATTTAAAACCTAAAAGTGACATTGAGGGTTCCGTTAAGGAAGGAATATGTTACTTACCCTGTAAGCATCTATTCGAAGCGTGCAGTGCTGTAGATTTATATGCTTAGCATATTCCTGCCATCTAGTGTTGGGCTCGGAAATTGCTAGTTTTTGTTCGAAAAGTCTTTCGAGTCACAAGAAATAGTGACTCGTCCAATAGTCTATACTGCGCATGGCATGGTCATCAGCTCCTACGTTAGATTGTTTTTGCTCATCGGGTCAGCTTAGGATAGGAGCAGTAAATGAAACAGTAAAGATGATCATGCAAGTTATATTATAGAAAGAAATGCATAACAGAAAGGTGCGTCATTAACTTCCGGGGAGGGAGGATGGGTGAATATGAATCAATGGCACTACATGCTACGGATAGATGCTTACAGGGTAAGTAACATACTCCATTTGTAGCATGTGTAGGCCGTAGATACATATGCTTAGCACCAAAAGTAAAGCAGTGCTCCCCAATAAGCAGTGGCTAGCTAATGGCTGATTTAGACACTTGAAAGTCTTCGTGAGACAGCTTGATAGACACTCTAGCTTGTTGGATAGATAGAACATTTACACAGTAATGCTTGGTGAATGTATGTGGGTTATTCCATGTGGCTGCTTTACAGATGTCCACTAATGGAATGTTACCTAAGAATGCCATAGGGGCTTCTTTTTTACGTGTGGAATGAACTCTTGGAGTAGCAGGTAGCACTTGTTTGGAATTGCAGTAGGAAGTTTGTATACATCCGACTATCCACCTTGCAAATCTTGCTTTGGAGAACCTTTTTGAGGGTTTGAAAAAGCCACAAAAAGCTGCTGAGTTTTACAAAGGGGCTTCCTCTTTTCGAAGTAATACATTACAACTCTTCTAACATCAAAAGTGTGTAGTGCTCTTTAAGCTGCAGAGTCTGGTTTTGGAAAGAAAACTGGGAGTTGGAAGGAAAACTGGGAGCTCAATGGTCTGATTTAAATTAAAAGAAGAAACGACTTTAGGGAGAAAATTAGTGTTAGTTCTTATCACTACTTTATCAGGACGGACTTGGAAAAATGGTTCTTCCAAAGTGAGTGCCTGAAGTTCACTGATGAACAAGTTACTTACTTTCGGTAACGATGTATCTGTAAGAGACATATGTTAATTGTAGATTCCTCACCTTAGAATTTCCCCCAGGCGTCAGACTGGATCTGGAGATTTTTCTTTAGCAGTACCCCTGCGTGTCGGTAGGTGGCGTTGGTGACTCCGCATCGGTCGTCGGCGTCGTGGTCGCCGGGAAGACGTCGTGGTGCCTAATTAGATGCCGCCCCTGCGTGCTGACGTCAGTTCTGACACTACTTTCCACGCCAGAAGCGCAGAGCCCAACATGCCACTGACCACTGGTGCGCTACAACTAGGGTCCTGTAAGGGAGTCCATATCCCTAGAAATCAGTTCGCACAGCGGGGAGGATGGGTGGGCAGTAAGGAATCTACAACTAACATATGTCTCTTACAGACACATCGTTACCGAAGGTAAGTAACTTGATCATCTGAAAGAAACAGTTAGTTGTAGATTCCTTACCTTAGAATAGATACCCCAGCAATACCACCCCCGGCGGAGGGACTGCGAACCAACTTCACACCAGAAAGTCCTGGAAGACCGAACAGGCAAAACAGCCATCCCTCCGACTTGGCTGTCCAGGCAGTAATGTCTGGTAAACATGTGCATAGATGCTTACATCCCCGCCAGGCAGATATCAAGGAATGCGACTCCGCCTGCCAAAGCAGTGGTTGCTCCCGTAGCCCTATTGGGATGAGCACGCAGCACCACTGGAGGATCTTTCTTAGCTAAAGCATAGCAGATCTTTATGCAAAGGACAACCAGTCACGAGATGGTACGTTTTTGAACAGCCTGCCTTTCTTAACACCCACATATCCAATAAAGCGTTCATCCACCCGAAAGTCGTTGGTGCGGTAAAGGTAGAATGACAGCGCCCGTTTAGGGTCCAGACGGTAGAGTCTCTCCTCCTCCTTGGAAGGGTGCGGAGGTGGGAACAATGTAGGCAAGGTGATGGATTGAACTATGTGAAATGGTGTAACCACTTTAGGAAGAAACAAAGGCCTTCTTCTAAGCACTACTTTGTCCGGATGCACAGAGAGGAAAAAAGGCTTGGAAGACAGAGCTTGAAGCTCACTCACCCTGCGAGCAGAGGTGATGGCAAAAAGGAAGGCAGTTTTCAGAGTGAGGAGCCTGAGAGGACAATAATGAAGAGGCTCAAAGGGAGCACAAGGTATGTGAGAACAAGATTCGATGTCCCACTGGGGCATTATGAAAGGAGTTGGAGGAAACAGATGAGTAATGCCCTTAAAGAGCCCTTAAAGGAGACTTGAATAAGGAGGGCTGATCTGGCAACCGAAGAAAAGCAGAGATAGTTGCAAGATAACTTTTCAGAGTGCCCAGAGCAGAACCCTGCTGGGCCAAAGTATATACAGAAGGACCTCAGAACGAGGGGCAGAAAGCGGATCCACAGCCTTTGCTGTGCACCATGCCACAAACTTCTTCCATCCACAGGCGTATACCGATTTAGTGGAGGGACGCCTGGCTGCCAAGATAACATTGCAACTTCGGGCGGAAGGTCAAAAGCAGCCAACTGTCGCCGCTCAATGTCCAAGCAAGGAGGTGGAGACTGGACAGGTTCGGGTGAAGAACCGCCCCCTGTTGCTGCGACAGAAGATCCTCCCAAAGGGGCAGTCTCATCGGAGGATCGATGGCCATGCTTAGCAGCTCGGGGTACCAGCCTCTTCGTGCCCAGTCCAGAGACACAAGGATAACTTGGGCCCCGTCGTGCTTGATCTTCTTCAGCACTCAGGGCAGAAGTGGTACAGGCAGAAAGGCGTATGGGAGGTAGCAGTTCCACTTGCGACGAAAAGTGTTGCTGAGCGAGTGCCGCCTTGGAAACTACAATGTGCAACTCTGCGGACATTGCACATTCTCTGCGGTGGCGAACAGAACTAGCCAAGGCGCTCCCCACCGCTGAAAGAGACCTTGAGCCACCTCCGGATGGAGACACCATTCGTGATCGACTAGGCACCGACGAGGAGTTCGTCCGCTCTGGCGTTCAGAGAATCCGCCAGCTGTTGAACCACCAGGGTATTGCCCTGATGTTCCAGCCATGTCCAAAGATGGAGAACCTCCTGACAAAGGGTCCACGACCCCACCTTGCCCTGTTTGTTGCAGTACCACATGGCGGTGGTGATGTCCGTGAACACCTGCACCACTTAACCTTTGAGAGAGGGAAGGAATGCCTTCAGTGCCAGTCTGATTGCCCGAAGCTCCAGTAGGTAGATATGGAGCCCAGACTCCGCCGGGGACCAGAAGCCTCTCATCTCCGCCTCTCCCAAATGGCCGCCCCATCCCAGGAGGAAGGCAACTGTCACCACTGTTAAATCTGGTTGGGGGAGAGGGATCTGCCTCCGACCCAATCTTGGTTCGTTAACCACCACTGCAGCTGTGTCGCAGTCCTCTCTGAGATCTGAACATAGTCGGAAAGATTTCCCTGATGCTGCGCCAACTGGAACTTCAGGTCCCACTGCAGAGCCCGCATATGCCACCTGGCATAATCTACCTGCAGGAGGCCATGAGGCCCAGCAGCCTCAGAGTCATCATCACCGAAATCCGGGATAGAGGCAGAAACATCGGTATCACAGCCCGAATATCCCGGACTCGCTGTTCGGGAGGATCAGCCTGAAACTGCACATTGTCCATAACAGCTCCAATCGTCTGAGAGGGGGTCAAGTGTGACTTCGGCACGTTTATAGTGAACCCCAGCGAATGCACGAGGTCCGCAGTACTCTGGAGGTGGGAGACAACAGCCTGGGGCGAGCCCTCCTTCAACAACCAGTCGTCGAGATAGTGGAAGACTGGAACCCCTGATCTGCGCAGATGAGCTGCGACCACCGCCATCACTTTCATGAACACCCGAGGGGCACTGGTCAGGCCAAAGGGGAGCACGGTGAACTGAAAATGCTTGTGGCCCACCATAAACCGTAGATATCGTCTGTGGTCTGGCAGGACCGGAATGTGGAAATAAGCGTCCTGCAAGTCCAACACCACCATCCAGTCTCCGGAGTCGAGGGCAGACAGGACCTGAGCCAGCGCGAGCATCTTGAACTTCTCCTTTCGGAGGAAGTGGTTGAGGGCCCGTAGGTCTAGAATAGGACGCCAGCCTTTGTCCTTCTTGGGCACCAGAAAGTAGCTGAAATAGCAACCACGACCTACTTCTGGCACCTGCACCATCTCTATTGCTCCCTTGGCCAAAAGAGCAGAGACGTTCGGGCAGAGAAGTGCCAAATGATTCTCCGACATGCGATCGTAAGACAGTGGCATGGAAGGAGGGGTAGTCTCGAAGGAGAGGGAGTAACCCCTCGGACGATTTGCAGAACCCACCTGCCTGACGTGGTGGATTGCCAGTGGGGGAGATGATGGCGAATCCTGGCTATCACTGGCTGAAGATGGGCTTGGAACTTCGGACTAGGAAAGCTTGGAGGCAGTGGCTGGGGGAGATGGTGGAGGACTGGCCCGCCAGCTGGCTCCCTGACCCCCGAGGACGCTGGGTCCCACGTCCGTGGCAAAGCAGAGCCTAGACAGCTTTCGTGTACCTGTGGCTAAGCTGGGCCGGACGTGTTGAGCGCCCCTTCCGTAGCCACGAAAGGGACGAAAAGCACACTGGGGTGGATGAGAAGACGCAGTGAGGCCCAAAGATCTGGCCATAGCTCGAGAATCTTTGAATCCCTCAAGCGCCAAGCCTGCTGTGTCACCAAAAAGATGACGGCCATCAAAAGGCATGTCCATCAAGGTTGACTGAACATCTCCCGAAAAGCCAGATGTCCTCAACCAGGCGTAGCGTCTCGGGGCTACCGACGTGGCAATCATTCTGCCTAGAGAGTCGGTGGTTTCCATTCCACACCTAATGGCGAATTTAGCTGCGTCCCTCCCATCCGCAACTGCCTGAGAGAGAACGGCCCGGGCCTCCTCCAGGCACTGAGGCCGCACCTGCGCGAACGTATCCCAGATGGAGTGGGATTAACGGCCCAAGAGGCAGGCAGTATTCACCAACCGCAATGCCAAGCTGATGGAAGAGAACATACGCATTCCAAGATGATCCAGCTTCTTGGATTCACTATCTGGGGGAGCAGAAGGGAATGCACTCTTGGAAGAAGAGGCTTGGACCACCAAGCTCTCAGGAGAAGGGTGTTGGGTCCAGAACATTGGGTCGCCCGGAGCCAGGCGATGGCGGCGGGCAATTGTCCTCTCCACAGTAGTCCCTGTGCTGGGCTTGGACCTAGAGCCCAGGAGGACATCAGTAAGGGCTTCATTGAAGGGAAATAGGGATTCAGAAGATGAAGCCGCAGGCTGAAGCACCTGTCAGGAGGGTAGTCCTGACTGCCACCGAATGGAGCTCAAGGCCCAAGGCCTCAGCCGCCCTTCTCACCACTACTGCATAGGAAGCTCCCTTTTCCATAGCCACGGAAGGGGGAGAAAGCAAAACAGTGTCTGGAGAGGTGTCCAGAAGACTGGCGTCACCCAGGTCCTCACGCCAGTCCGGTTATTCAAGCTGGTCAGCTAAAGGGTCCAGCGACCCCTCCCAATCCTCATCATCACTGTCTGGTCCATGGGGAACACCAGGGATAAACAGGGGAACAAAAGTACCCTCCGGCGTCGGAGCCAATGTCAGCCGACTTCGGTCTGGCTCCGTGTCCAAGTCGGGGATGAGGCTGGGGTCAACGTTGGCTGGGGGCACAGCCGGCGCTGGGGGCATCATCGGGATCGGCGCCGGGGAAGGCCTGGATCCGCAGGGGCCCTCCGGAGCCGCCGGCATCAAAGGCCCAGAACCCCCGACCTGCTCTGCAGGGCCTGAAGGCGCGCCGGTGAAGTCGGGCTGCCCAAAAAACTAGGTGTAAGGCCTTGTAAAAGGTTTTAAGTTGGCCAGGAGGCGCTCAAGTTCCCGGAAAGGGTGGGAGGCGCGGAGTCGTCTCTGAAGAAGGCACCGGAGATGGTGCCTTTGAGCGACGACGCGCCGAGTCACCCAACCGACGCGGAGGTGAAGAGCGCCTGTGCTGCTTCTTCTGTTTTGACTTACCCGATGACCTCGATGACTGAGTGCGACGAGAAGTGGGGGCTCTGCGAACCTCGGGCCTTCCTCTCGAACGAGACCAGGAACGACGCGGAGCCAACCACCGGGCCTCTAGCAACTTTCAGGACCGCACCCACATAGTCTTCGGCTCCATGGCCCGGCAGTCGGAGCACGACTTCAGGTCGTGGTCGCGCTCCAGACACCACAAGCACACAAGGTGCGGGTCCGTCACAGACATCATCTTGTGACAGGCACCGCACGGCTTGAAGCTGGTTCGATGTAGGGACATCCCTCGCGCACCAGGAGTCGAAGGCTACAAAAAAAGATGTCAACAAAAAAAGTCACAAAAATGTAGCCAAAAATAGGCTAAGGGGTAGCTCTTTCCGTATCTGCGCTAGGCTGGCGTGGAAAGAGAAAGAACTGACGTCAGCGCGCAGGGGAGGCATCTGAGTAGGCACCGTGACATCATCCCGGCGACCACGATGCCAACGACGGACGTGGAGTCGACCGACGTCACCTACAGACGCGCAGGGGTACTGCTAAAGAAAAACCTCCGGATCCAGTCCGACGCCTGGGGAACATTTTACGGTAAGGAATTTACAACTATCAATCTCTTTCAGATAATATAGCTACTAAAAAGGCTGCTTTCCATGTGAGAAACTGTAGATCACATGAATGTAAAGGTCTGAAGTGAGTACCCATAAGTCTGGTGAGGACTATATTTAGAATCCAGACTGGTGCTGGTGGAATGGAGGGCAAAATAACTCTTAAGTCCCTCCATAAAAGCTTTGAAGACTGGAATTTTAAACCAAGACATATGTTGTCTGTTTTGCATATACGCAGCAAGTGCTGCTAAGTGTAACCGGATGGAAGTGTAGGCTAGGCCTGCCTCATGTAAGTGGAGTAGAAACAAATAAGATCTTGTACCATAGGCGAGAGCGGTTGGATCATTCTTGTTATGCAATATTGTACAAATCTTTTCAATTTTGCTGCGTAGGTAGGCCTACGGGCTTGTTTAAGAATGGTCATACATTCTTGTGGAATATTTAGGTATCCTAACTCTAGGGTTTAGGGAGCCAAATCCCTAGATTGAGCTGCTTGGGGTTGGAGTGTATGGCCCTGCCTGCTCCCGAGTAAGAAGGTGTGGCCAGATCTGCAACTTCTCATGTGGCACAAGTGATAGCTGTAGCAGAGTTAGGAACCATGCTTGTCAAGCCCATGTTGGGGCTATTAGGATTAGCGTGAGGGATCTTTGCCTTAGTTTCTGAGCCACATAAGGAATGAGTGGGAGAGGAGGAAAAGGGTATGCAAATATCCCTGACCAGTTGATCCATAGGGCATTGCCCTTGGACCGAGGGTGAGGAAACCTGGAGGTGAAGCTTTGGCATTTTGCGTTCTGCTGTGTGGCAGAGAGATCTACCTCCGGGGTTCCCCATCGTTGGAAGTCTGAGTGGAGTAATATTGTGTCGATTTCCCACTTGTGTACCTGTTGTTGAATTCTGCTGAGCAAATCTGCGAAGTCGTTGCTGTGATTGAGTTTAGGGTAGCCCAGAGGAACGAG
This sequence comes from Calotriton arnoldi, assembly GCA_963921515.1. NCBI lineage: Eukaryota > Metazoa > Chordata > Amphibia > Caudata > Salamandridae > Calotriton > Calotriton arnoldi. The sequence continues at coordinate 1,216,013 of CAWUFW010000491.1, read as the reverse complement.
TGAATCTGCAAGGGTTGGATTTGAGATTTGGTAACATGGAGCGTAAAGCCCAGATTGTGCAGAAGGTTAATTCCCTTCTGAGTGTCCTGCAGACGTTGTTTGCTTGCACACTTGATAAACCAGTCGTCTAAATAGGGGGAACAGGTGTGCCCCCGCCCCTTCTGAAATGAGCAGCTACTACTGCAAGAAGTTTTGTAAATACTCTTGGTGCAGTAGTTACTCCGAATGGCAACACCTTGAATTGATAAATCTGGTAACTTACCTGAAATCGGAGGTAGTGCAGATGGACTGGGTGTATTAGCATGTGGAATTAGGCATAGTTGAGGTCTATGGCTGTCTTGAAGTATCCTAGCTGAAGCATTGGTATGTCTTCCTGCAGTGTTACCATGTGGAAGTGCTCCGATAAGATATACTTGTTGAGAGGCTTGAAGTTTAGTATAGGCCTTAAGGTGCCATCTTTCTTTGGAATGAGGAAATACAGTGAGTACACCTTGTGTCCCTGGTTTTTCTCTGGGACTGGCTCTATGGCCCCTTTTGAAGCAGAGCTTGAACTCTCCCTTTTAGGAGTAGTAAGTGTTCTCTTGACTTTGTGTTCACAGGGTGGGATACTGGGTAGAGATTATGCAAGTTCTAGGCAATATCCATCTTTTACTATTGAAAAGACCCACAGATCTGAGGTTATTTGTTCCCATTGGGTGTGAAAGCCCTGAAGCCTTCCCACTACTGGTGTTAAGTGTTGGGAGAGGAGGCGGACAGAGTCACTGCCTAATGGAAGTGGTTCCCTTGGTAATGGTTCCAGGACCTCAACCCTTGTTGTTATTGCCTCTGTATTGTGCTCTGTGATAGTACCCTCTGGTATTTTGAGGTTGATAGGTGCCTTGCTGCTTCTGAAAAGTACCGGTCTCTGTGGCAGTTGTTCCTTTGGATGTCCATCTGTACTGACCCTTACAAAAGGACCCTCTGTGCTGGTATGCCTGTAAGGCACCTATGGCATTGGCTCTGTCTGTGTCCTTTTTTTAATCTTTTCTAACATTTTGTCTACTTGAGGGCGAAAGAGGCGTTATCAGTCAAAAGGCAAATTGAGGTGACATTACTGGACGTCAGGTGTAAGGTCTGATTATAATGGTAGTGTTGACTTCCCGAGCACTGGTGTCTGCAGCGTCTAATGAAAACTGGATTGTCACGTTAGAGATTACCTTGCCTTCCTCAACTAGCTCTGTTCCTCTCTGCTTATACTGTTCTGGAAGATGCAGTAATAATTCCTGCATGTCGTCACACTGAGCCTGCTTGTACCTGGATAGGAGCCCCATTGAGTTGGCGATTCTAAGGTAGTTTGCAGCCTGTACTACAACTTGTTTTCCTGCAGCATCAAATTTCATGCTCTCCTTGTCTGTAGGAGGTGCGTCACCTGTCCCTTGAGAGCTGGCTCGTTTTCTCGCTGTGTGTAATACAAGAGAATGTGGGGGGGATGCGTCCCTGAACATATGTGGGGTCAGCTGGTGAGGGTTTGTATATTTTTTTTTTCAATCAACCCTTGGCGTTCAGACCCGTGACTTGACAGGTTGCTTGAACATGTCAGTCATGGGGTGGAGCATGCCCTTTAGCATGGGTAAGAATTGGAGGGTGTGCAGTGTTTTTGTTGTGTCTCAACGAGAATATCTTCCTCCTCAACCAGTGTGATATTCAGCAGCCCTGCGTAGTACCTCATGATATGTGGTGTTGTCGATAGGAGGGGAAGGTTTAGAGGGGTATAGGTAGGGATCTGTATCCCCTTGCGGGTCAATATTATAGTCCTCCCAGGGTTCATCGAGTGTATCAGGATCACGCTGTGGATCTGGTAAATAAGGACTGCAGTACGGGTCTAGGTTTCCCCAGTGCGGTGTTCCCCTAATGATGAGGTACTGGATGAACCCTGTGAGTAAACACAAGGAGAGCATTGTGATGAGTTTGGTAAAGGAGGAGGTGTGGATAGCATTTGCGGAACAGGAAGAGTAGGAGGAGGAGAAGGAAGAGGTAGTACCGGAGGAATATGTGGTAGAGGGTCCAATGGGAATGAATAGGGATGGTGCCCTTGTTCTTGTGATATTTATGTGGGGGCTTGTGCGGTTGAGGCCCCACAATCTCCTCCTCGAATGTCTTCTTTTGTTTAGACAATGTATGTGTAGGTGGGAGTGGTGGCTTTGTCACTACCCTGCCTATATCTGGGTTTATGACTAATATCTTCTGCCTGGCATTAAGTTGTTCTCAGTTCAACAGCTGTTCTTTGCGGTCTATGTGGGCTTTTGCGTCTTTAGGTGTCTTTGACGCTGGTAATGTCTTTGGCGTTGACAAAGTCTTTGATGCCAAGGGCGTTTTCGATGCAGATGGCTTTTTCAGAGCTGATGGCATCTTGGAGTACCATCGTGTTTGCGATGCAGACTGACTTCGGAGCTGTGGGTGTTTTCGGTCCCGACAGAGGCATAGGTTCTGAAGGTGTTCTATGTTTTTCAAGCCCCGCATTCGGCTCTGAAGGCTTCTTTGGCGTCTGTGCATCTTTTTTCGACGTCTGCTCCGAAACTGGCTTCAAATTCGAAGGAGTCAATTCCTTAGTTTTTTCGGTTGCCTTGAAGACTTGTTTGAGCGGAGGGACGATTGTCTGCTTCTTTGACTAATTCCTGTGTTTGCTCTTTAGCTTTAGCTTGGGTAGGTGTTAAGACTTTTGCCACCCTACTCACATGCCCCGTTGATGCGATTTCTTGGACTTCTTCTATTTCTTGGTTGGAGTCGGACCCCTCTCAGCTGCTAGCAAGAAGAATAGGGACATCCACTGGTGTGCCTTGGCTTCTGCGTCTTCGTCACTGTCGTGCAGGGCATTTTAGAGTTGTGCTTTTTGGAGTTGTGCTCATTAGTCCCCGAAGATATTGGGGGCATCTTCCGCTCGTCATGTCTACATTGTGGTGTGGGCCCACCACCTCTCCCATCGTTGTTGAAGAGTCTTTTTCAACCGAAAGGCCCGGCAGGCGTGTCACGATGTTTCCTCGTAGTCCGGAGACAAAGGCTGCAGACTGGATGGTGATCCTGCCTGTAGTACCTCACGTGGCACTAGGGGCGGAAGCTAAAAGGCATCTTTTACATCATCCCGCATGTGTCGAGTGAGGGAAGTCTATGGAGAATTGTTGAGGCCGAGGCAGAGCCGGGCAGGTGAAAATTCGGAATTTAGCAATTGGCTAGTCTTCCTATGTGTATCCGTCGATGGGTGATGTATAGCGGTAACCGAAAGATTGGTGAAACCACGAAGCTTCGATTTGGAACTCTGAAAAACATGTCAGAACCAGATGGCGGAGAGAAACAATCCAACAAAGGAGCCGATGAGCATGCACAATACAGATTATAGGAGGAGTCACTATACCTCGTGACTCGAAAGACTCTTTGAACAAAAACTACTAGCAAAGTCCGAGCCCAACACTAGATGGCAGGAGTATGCTTAGCAAATGTAGCTGTGGCCAACACATGCTAGTAGTAAGTCTACTACGGAAGGTAGGAAGAAACAGAGGGAGAGAGAGAAAAGGCCTGAACCTCCAGTAATTAGATTCTCTAGCTGGAGTGGTCATAATTTAAAGAACCAGAATAAAAATAAAAAGCCAGAACGGTATCAGTATTCTGGTAGCCGCCCTTTCTGTTCTTTTCAGAACTCTGTCGATAAACTAGTAGAGAGAGGGGTTCAGAACAAGTACTGAAGAAAAGAATATAGCAAGCAAAAAGATGAAACAGGACGAAAGACTGAAATCAGAGGAAAGAGAAAGGTTCGGACTCTAAAACTCAGTTCAAAAAGAAACATGCCGTACTAGCTACGGATACTTCTGTGGAATGGGACTTGGACAAGAGCGCTTCTAGAAAGCGTAGCCTAAGTAACAATAGTGCATCAGACTCTCCAGAAGGTTCTGGTGGCGAGTCACACAGATGATTTCATACGGATTGAAAATCTAGATAAACATGTAAATCCTCCCGAAAGGTTCTAAAATTCAGATATACAAATTAAGGGGGATATAACGCGCACAATTAAAGCAGTCTACTGGCCACATTTATCCGAACACTTAGACATCAAACTAGCAGAAGACGGCTGGCTCCCAGTCTTCATTGAGGAAGCTCTGAGGAGAGGAGGTAATATGTGTAACCTTCTCCATAATACCCGACGACATCAGGGAAATTGACACCAGCGAGTAGGCTGTTAAAAAATCTCCAGCCCGATACAAAAATCAAGCGGGTGGGATGAACACTATTCCACATGTCATTCACTTACACACTGAGTCCAAAGTACAGGCTCAATATTGCTTGAAGCCAGAAACAAAGTGCAATTAAGGTGGGGGATCAGGGGGAGGGGTATCTGGCTCCAATCCTGGGTCGGATGGAGAAGTGAAGCCCCCGAAAATAGCGCTGTGGTGTTGGTGCTTGCCCTGTACCTCTTGGCGAATGCTGGGACCAGACCGGCTGCTCCTTGTGGCCGCAGTGCTTTGGTAGAGGAAGTTGTGCTCGGTAGCCGCCACGCGTGTCGGATGCCCCTCAGTGATAGGGTCTGTCGGCGAGCCTGAGACAAGGGGCTGCCCATGCCTTGAGCGCGAACCAGACTATCCGTGCTGCACCGGAGGCAGTGTACGCCATGGCCTTCAAACGCTGAATTGCCTCAGACGCAACTGTGGCGTTGATGACAGACAGGTGCGGGGGCCGCAGCATGCCTGGCCCAGCACTGCCCAGGATTGGCGACCCTGACAGCGCTGATGCCGTGGTAGGCCACAGGGGAGAATCTTGTGGGGATGCGCTACTGAGGCGGAGGGTCACGTTCTGGCCCCTACTGACTGCACCATACACCAGATGGGACCGTGTCCCTGATACTGGCTGCCAGAACCGCCCTGACAACACCTGCTGGCACCTTTTAATACTGTGAACCCTGCTTCTTTACATGCACTTTGGGGGCATAACGATTACTCTACTGCTCTCTAGCCACTTCCACTGTATTTGCACTGGTGAATTCCCTGGCTTGCCGCTTATTATCCTTCTGGCCGGAGGGCTCGGGGATCTGCGCTCCAGCTGCTATCTGTGCATGTGCTACCCACTTGGAGATATTCTGAGGGCCCAACCATAAACATCGTCCCTAGACCCTACCAGCGGCTACCAATGTCGGCGGGCAGACTTTAACGCTGCAGCGCCCACTAACTCAATGGTAGGCGGAGACCCAAAACAACGTAAGCTTCCTTTCGAGAAACAAAAAGCTACTGGCAGATCAGAGAACGCATCAGACATGAAAGGCAGTGCGACGGGTGGCCCTGCTATCAAACAACCAACTGGACTAGATGCCATGAACTCAAGACGGGATTTTGAGCCATAGACGCACGCTTTGATACTATCTCCAGCCACCTGGACCGTATGCGCGAACGCCTAGACAGACATGATAGGCAAATTGTGGAGGCAGAGGAACGTATATCCGGACTAGAGCACACCTCCACCGCGGTTTTGAAGAGACTAGAAAAGCTGAAGACTTGAATGAAAGCAGTGGCCATAAAAAATAAATACCTGGAGGTCAGAGGACGTTGAAATAATATCCACACTTTGGGAGTTGCTGAAACATCAGACATGGGGCAATTGGACCTATTCACTGAGCGTCTACTCTTTGACCTACTGGAGGGGACAGAACTTCACCCCTACATTCATTGTGGAACGTGCGCATAGGTCTACAGGCCCGTCCAGTGGCGGGTGCCCTGCCATGACCAACAGTTTCCCGGTTCTTCAACTACAGGGACCGCAGTGTTGCACTTCGAAGGGCCAGAGAGCTGGGATCACTCCAGTACCAGGGGGACACTAATTTGCTTTTTACTGACTTCACATTGGTGGTCCAGGAGGCCTGCTGCAGATTCAGTGAAGCCAAAGCTGAGTTGCACAAACTGGGACTCCGATACGGAATGCTATACCCTGCCTGACTTCGGGTAGATGTCGATGGAAAGACCCGTTACTTTGATGCCCCGGCAGACGTGATGGCATTCTGTAAACAACAAACCAGCAACTGCTGGTCCCCGGGGCGTCAACGCCTGAACGCACCACACCAGACCCACAGATCCCTCCCAGCATGAAAGTTTTCCCGCCCGGTTGAGAGTCTACATCGACCTGCTTACTGGCCACAAGATATGCTGTCTACTGGCACTGCCCTCGACTTATACTCTTGTTCGTGCAGTGAGGCACACTGGCGATAATCTGGCTCAACTGACTGCTTGGACCCATCCACAACCCCAATATTATACTGAACAGCTCTGCACATTGAGCTGCCCGTCGAGACGTTGCTACTCCCCAAAGGTTTTACACCATAACACACCTGGGGGAAAATGCTTTGTAATTATTTAGCATTATTGGGGTTCAACTGACAAGTTTTTACAAGGGGTGGCTGTGATTTTGCATGAGGAGGGTTGGCGCTATTGGGATGTTTATGTTCATTTGAAATAATTAGTTTCGCATCCGTGTGGGAAGACCGGTAACGAAGCTGCTTCATTCCGGAAAAGCCAAGGAGCTTGGTATGACTACACCGGGATCCGCTATGGCTGAGGCGGTGCTGGAGATGGTGCATCGCGGATTACAGGGCTCACCTGAAGCAAGGCGGGAATCGCCGAAGTGAGCAGCGGCGATGGACGCTTTCGGAGAGGCAGCGCAGGCGCTGGAGATGCGGTCTGAGGACGCCAGGGAGAATGGAACTCTGGCGCTTATACCGCAGAAAGTAACCGGTAATGGAAGCGAATATTTGTTTTTGAATCCTAGCGATCATAGCGCTGTTACAGGGGGCTCCCTTAGTCTTATATCTATGGATGGCGCGGATGGTGTTAAGTCAGCTGTTTCAGCTAGTTTAATCTCGCCTGTGTCTATGCCGGCATTCGCATTGTTAATAGATCAATCGGCAGCAGCGGCGGAAATAACGGCAGAATCTACTTTTGATAATGGGCAAAATGCGTTAACTAGAAAGGGCGAAGCTATTCCTCGATATGAGAATGACACTCCAGCTTTGGCAAGCTCAGATTTGGAACCAATGCAGGGAGAAGGAGGGACGAGAGAACTTTTTAAAGCACAAAGGGAAGGGGAAATTTCTGAGATGCCCACAGCCGATCTAATAACTCAACAGAGCAAGGAAAGTGCTGAATTGCCCACAGATGCTGCTATTGATGAGATATCCTTATCTCCAATTTCAATAACTAATAATGATATATCAGTATATTCAGTAAACGAGACTAATGTCCTGCAATCAGCATTAATACTACAGCCAGCTCAGTTAGTGCAGTCGGTAAAAAAAAAATGCAATGTTAAAACAAATAAACAAGGTAAACTCAGTCGAAATCTTTCTGAATCAAACTGCAACAGCAATATGACCCAGAAACAAGCAAGTACAACATCTGCAATACATGTAAGAGCCAAAACTAGGAATCAACACAGTCCTCTGCGCAAATGGGTGACCTCAAAAGGGGAAGAAAAAGCAATTATATCGAGACTATCTGGCTCTGGCCCGGTTTTGGGGGAAAATCTGGCAACTACCGGTACTCAATACTTTCCACCTCCTCAGCAGATGGGGCATGATCTATCAGGTGATACTATTGGGATTAGTAGCGCCAATGAGAACTCTGATATCACTGGATTACTTAATACTGGCACTGTGCATCTTATGAGAGATGCCCCTGGCCCAACGACTTCTTTAGCCATCACAAATATATCAGGCTCATCAGAAGCACTAGAACCATCATTAGCATCAATTATGCAAGCATTATTAACGCAAAGAGCTGAAGCACAAGAACACTTTACTCAGCTTAGGGCAGACAATGCTAATATACAGCAGGCTATGGTGGCAGTAACTGATAAGGTGGCAGCAATTACAATTGAGATGACTAACCTACAGCAAAGGATATCGGATAATGACGATGCAGTCTCACATTCAACTAAATTACTTCAAGAGCATGATACACAAGTTAACGCTCTTCAGTTAAAGGTCGAAGACCTTGAGAATCGGCAGCGCCGGAATAATCTGCGAATATTTGGGATCCCGGAGGGCAGCGAAGGGTCAGATCCACGTGAGTTCATAGTCCGAATCTTTCAGAAGGCTTTCCCTGATCTATCAGATTGGGACTGGGACTCTCAAAACCAACGAGCTCATAGATTACCTATATTCTTAAATCAAGGCGCACAGCTTAACCCACGACGTCCAAGACCAATACTTATCAACATAGGCAATTTTTTGTTACGTCAGGCAATCGCAATCAAAGCTCGACCCTCTACACCAATCATAGTTGAGTCATTCTCTATTGTCGCAAGGTCTGACTTATGTAAAATAACAATGGACAAAAGGTGGAGAATGAGACAACTTATTGATTCTTGGAAAGCTCTTGGAGCCTTGGTCTATCTGCAAGAGCCAGCTCGATTGAAGATTATTAAGGATGGTAGATCGCAGCTTTATTTCTCAGATCAGGAGGCAAAATTGGCACTTGCCAAAGCTCAACAAGCTCAACAAGGCTCTAAATAACCACTTTGGGATTTGAAATAAGGAAGCAGAATATAAATATTTTTTTCCTCTTTTTCTTTGTACTCCCTCTTTGAGATTTGGGGTCTCAGACTACAAGTTCTAGATCTGGGAGTAATTATAATCAGGATGAGTCGGAACAGTGACTATGGATATATGGACATATGGCTAAAAAAATTGGTTTCTAATTCTTATTGTTTTTGTTTACAATTTATATTTTACTAAATATTGTTGGGAGAAACTCACAGTAGCGCTGCCTCCTTAGCTGTCTGAACGACAGCAAGATGGTGGGGGTGATTCCTTTTCAGGATACGGGGTGGGGAGGGGGGTTACTCCTCATAGGTTGAGGAGGGGTTGGGGAGGGGGGAGGGTAGGGCAAGGATTATTGATGATTAAGGGGCCTTGTGTCGGCAAACAATGGAGCTGGGGGTGTAAATTAAGGGGTGTACAGACTAAATCAAAATATATGATTAACATCGATATAAGCTGCAGAATCTGTAAAGATAAGAATAATTCATTTAAATTGGCTATTCAATTACTTGAAAAGATGCTTTCTTTAAAACTAAATTTAAAAACTTTTTTTTTTTTTTAGGGAAGCTTAAAATGTGCCCGAAATCTTTCAAATACATGCAATGGGGTTAATCAGATGTATAAGCTGGAATGTGGCTGGGCTAAACTCATTTAGTAAGCGGTGCTTGGTGAGGGAGGAGCTAAGGATATATAAACCACATCTGGTGGTCTTAGTAGAGACACATTTAGCATACAAGGATAGGGGTTTGTTTAAGCAGCCTGGATTAGAAATGCTTGAGTGTACCTCACAGGGTGCAACAATCAGAGGCGTAGCCATCCTTAAAGACAAACATTTTACATGCAAAAAACTTGAAAAAGCCTCTGACCCAGGTGGTAGATGGGTAATTCTACAATTGGAGATTAACAAAAAGAAGTTAGTTCTATGTGCATTATACGGTCCAAATCAAGATGATCCTACTATTTTCGAGAAACTAATGATGGAGCTTTTGGATTGGCAGGGGAAATCATAATCTTAGGGGATTTTAATTGTACCTTAAATTACTCTATTGATTCATCTAATCGTTTTGCTTCTCCAAGAATGAATAGAGTTAGAAGGTCAATTTTGGAAATGGCTCGACTTCATGGGATGGCTGATGTATACCCTACTAAACCTGGCTTCACGTATTACTCTAGACCTCATCAACATTACTCTAGAATTGATCTAATCTTGGTGAATCGCTCCCTTTTAGGGAGAATAGATATCGAAGTATGCCCGCGAATAACATCTGATCACAACCCTCTATTAATATACTTGCAATTTTCCTTAGAGGACAAGTGTTCTCGCTCTTTTTCATTTCCTAGGCATTTGCTATGCGATCCCGAATATATCTCTCGTACTACAGGGGTTCTTACTGATTATTTACAACACAACATAGGTACTGCTTCTTCTTTTATAATATGGGATACAATGAAAGCTGTGATTCGAGGATCTACACAGCAATATATCTATCAATTGAATAAAGCTATTCAAGGGAGGGAGAAGGAGCTATGCAATACTTTAACAAAATTGGAGTTGCTACATGCTCAAGAGATTATGGTGAATGGGTTAAATAAAAAAGCTATATACTCTGAATTAATAAGTACAAGGGCACTTATGACCCGACGATTTAAAGAGAAGGTGGCTGCTGCTTATAATAAAAGTCGAATGAATAGATATGAATACGGGGATCAAGTCGGTCGCTTATTGGCTTATCAGGTAATCAATCAATCAATCAATCATGTCACTTATAAAGCGCACTACATACCCGCGAGGGTCTCAAGGTGCTGGGGGAAGAGGGGGGTGGTGCTGCTACTGATCGAAGAGCCAGGTCTTGAGGAGTCTTCTGAAGGCCAGTAGGTCTTGGGTCTGTCGGAGGTTGGTGGGGAGGGTGTTCCAGGTCTTGGCGGCGAGGTGGGAGAAGGATCTGCCGCCGGCGGTCGTTTTCCGGATGCGGGGGACTGTGGCGAGGGCGAGGCTGGTCGAGCGGAGCTGGCGGGTGGGGGTGTAGAAGCTGAGTCGTCTGTTGAGGTAGGCTGGTCCGGAGTTGTGGAGTGCTTTGTGTGCGTGGGTGAGGAGCTTGAAGGTTATCCTCTTGTTGACAGGGAGCCAGTGCAGGTCTCTCAGGTGGGGTGTGATGTGGCTGCGTCGGGGGATGTCGAGGATAAGACGTGCAGAGGCGTTCTGGATGCGTTGCAGCCGTCTCAGGAGCTTAGCCGTCGTTCCTACGTAGAGGGCGTTTCCGTAGTCCAGCCTGCTGGTGACGAGGGCCTGGGTGACTGTTTTTCTTGTTTCGGTGGGGATCCACTTGAAGATCCTGCGGAGCATTCGGAGGATGTTGAAGCAGGATGAGGAAACGGCGTTGACCTGCTTAGTCATGGAGAGGGTGGGGTCGAGGATGACCCCTAGGTTGCGTACGTGGTCGGTGGGTGGCGGGGCTGTTCCCGCCACCCTACCAGGTAGCAGATAAGAAAGCTAAAACCAGGATAGACAATTAAAGGCAAAGACGGTTTTATGTACAATTCGACTAATCTAATCTTGGAGCAATTTTATCAATTCTACTCGGAATTATATGCTCTGTCAGAAAACTATGATTCAGTGGTGGCTGAAGAATATCTACAATCACTGAGGCCCTCGGTTCTTGATCCAGAGGCTATAGAACACCTACAACTTGATATATCAGAAGATGAAATCGTAACTGCTATAGCTGCGCTGCCTTTAGGCAAAGCAGCCGGAGATGACGCCCTACCACTGGAGTTTTATAAAACCTTTAAAACTTTAATTCTCCCACTGTTCCAAGAAGTGATGCACCAGATAGCTGAGTGCAAGCAAGTTCCTGATCCTTGGGATATGATTAATATTGTCTTTTTTCTTAAAAAAGGGAAGAGTGCAGATGAATGTGGGTCTTATCGACCAATATCCCTTATTAATACTGACGCTAAAATATTTTCTAAAGTATTGGCAAATCGTCTGGCATCATATATGCCAGGTCTGGTATCTGAACACCAATACGGATTTATTTCAGGCAGGGATACTACCGCACATGTTAACACGGCTATAACTGCATTTGGTATCGCTCATAAAACATCGAGTACCATGGGGATGATTCTATTAGATGCTGAGAAAGCATTCGACCGGGTGGTATGGGATGCATTATGGCAGATACTACGTAATAATGCAATACCAGATCGGTTTATGAACTGGATCAAGGCACTATATACTAACCCGCAGGCGAAGCTAACATATGCTAATCTGAATTCTAAGATATTCTTCATACAACGTGGTACGAGGCAAGGGTGTCCACTTTCTCCTTTACTTTTTGCTCTTTATATCGAGCCTTTCATCGAAACATTAAATCAAAATGTAGATATCACCCCATTCAATAATGGTGCGTATCAACTTAAAGTAGTCGCATATGCGGATGACATCGCGATATTTACATCAGACCCAGTAACTACTGGTGATATAATACAGGAAGAAGCTAAAAATGTTGGGCTTTTCTCGGGCTATAAGCTCAATATAAGTAAAACACAAAGAATACATAATCTGCCACCTGATACATCTATTCGCAGAACTTGTACAGTGGCCACATATCTAGGTATTAGGATGACTAAAAATGTGGACCAAATTTGGAAATTAAATTATGGAACATTGCTACAGACAGTAATTAAACAGTTTAAGAATTGGAATAAGCTACCCATAACTATTATTGGCCGGATTAATATAATTAAAATGATCATTTTACCTAAATTTCTATATCTGTTTCGGGCAATTCCTATACGGGTTCCCAATTATTTTTTCATAAATTAGAGGGTGCAATCAGTAGTTTTATTTGGGGCTATAAAAAAGCTCGATCGATAAAACTTCTTAAGTTTCCTTATAATTTTGGGGGTTTGCAACTTCCTGATTTTAAATTGTACTTCTGGGCAGCATTTACAGGACGTATACAAAGCCTTTTAACTGATAAGCTCTCATATTATGGGCTTACTTTAGCTTTAGGTAATGACAATTGTATGTTCTTGTATAGGATTAACGATCCTAATTACTATAAAAGAGTTCGATTCAAGACTATAAGGGACATTATATGTATTTGGAAGGAAATTCTTTGTTATCTATCGCTTACTTTTGAGGATCTTGTTAGACATGAATATTTTCAATTATGGAACAATCCATCTCTTCCAAATATATTTCATGACGGATCTGCTTCTAAATGGGCTAGACATGGTATTGATAGATTGGGACAGCTATATGATCATTCTGGCTTCTCTACCTACTTATCATTACAACAATCTTTTGGTCTCCCACATCAGTCATTTTTTAAGTATCTGCAACTTAGAGACTAGTTCTTCAAACAAAAATTAATGCATTTGCCGCACTCTCATAGTTCTTACCTGCTTTTTAAATTCTGCTCACAAAACTAGAATTAGTACGATGTACGGACATTTGTGGAGTGTTAAAAGTGCTGATCATAGTGAATTAGCAAATAAATGGAATCAGACTTTGAATGTGGATATAGAAACATCTGAAATTACAATGGCTCTAGACAAATTAAATAACTCAGTACATTCTGTAAGTCTAAAGCTACAACAGTTTCGAACTATCTGCATGCTATATTATACTCCGGACAAAATAACAAAATGGCAACTAGTAACACAATTACCAGGCAGTGGGAGTATGGATAGAACAATTTGTCCTAAATGCGGTCAAAAGGCGGCTGATATTCTTCATATGTTTTATCTATGCCCTAAATTATCAGAGTTCTGGGAAAAAGTCACACAATATATTGGTCAACAGCTCAATCTTGATTTAACCATATCGATCAAAGAAATTATGCTGGGGTATAAGATATGTGATGATCCTTATATGGGAAATTTAATGTCTATTCTATTAGTGGCAGCCCGTCTATGTATAGCTAGAGAGTGGATTAACTCTAATCCACCTTCATTTTTTGATTGGCTGATTCTTATGAAGGATATCTATGAAAAAGAACGAGCATTAGCCAAAACCCGATCTATTCGCTCAATGATAAGATTTAATCGTATTTGGAATTTCCTCGAATGTTAATATGATATGTTTTCTAATTGACTGTGGATGGTCTCGGATTGTTTTTGCCTAAGCATTAATTTTTATTTTTATTTTTATTTTTTGTCTTATCTGAATGTATAACACTTGTCTGCTTTCCAATTTATATGTGTACACCTCGCCAAAATAAAAAATAAAAAAGGGAAAAAAAAGAATTAGTTTCTTACCGTACCCATGTACCATACCAGATACACCACAGATTTTTTGTTTCTGAATGATGCCTTTCCATACTAACATCTTCTCATTTACGGACACAGCCTTTGTGTCTTGGAACATCTGTGGTCTCAATAACCCACGTAAATGCAAACAAGGGCTACAGTATCTGCAGCGGCACAACGTAATATTGCCTTCTTACAGTAGACTCACTTATCGCCCAGTTCCCCACCTTTGCAACCACATGGGGCCCACATTGATTCCTCTCTAGCTACAGTACCTATAAACGAGCAGTATCCAAACTGATTCATTAGCGCCTGCCTTTTCAACTCAATGCTAACCATACAGACGAAGGGGGCAGATCTATCTTAGATGCAGGTCACCTAGTAGGATAAAGAGTATTGTCAGTTAATATTTAGGCCCCAAACACTGACAGTCCAGCATTTTTTCAAACAATCCAGGCACTACTAGACCACATAGATTCTGATGACATTATTATGGGTGGGGGGGCCTAATCTGCTCCTAGACCCTGTGCTGGATACCACAGTGCAGACCCAGATGGGAAAACCCAGCTCATTGCGCACGCTGTAGGACATATGCGACACATACTTACTTAAAGACCCCTGGTGCCTGCAACATCCTGCCATCCTGTCATACAGATTTCATTCGGCTCCACACAATACCTGGACACGAATAGACTGGCTCCTTTCAGCCACACTCAAGTCATGGCTCAGCTCCATTACACATCTTCCTCGCACGCTTTCAGACCTTTCACCTGTGGCGAAGACACTGTGCGTTCCTAGTGCAGGGGGTACCGAGCGCCAGTGGTGATTCCCCAACATGGCACTTCAGGATTAACTTTTTCTTACCGAACTCTGCTCGCCCATCATAGATATTTTTAACTTAACAAGGACTCCATTACATCCCAAGCCACCCTGTGGGAGGCCTTTAAAGCATACACTAGGGGCATATGTATCTCCAAACATGTGGGGATATTGCGGGATCTGTGCACATCTCGGTCCTGTATTGAAGCAGATCTGGTGGAATTAGACTACGCACATGCCAACAGCCCACTACGTCCCACCCACACAGGCGTACCATATTGCTGACAGAATTTAAAGAGACTGCGGAAAGGGAGGCCCATTACCTCAGGAAATATTCCAGAGCCTGCCGTTATGGGGAGGGGGAAAGTCTGGGATGTACACTGGCTAGACTTCTGCAACTACCAAAAGGCATATCCTATATCTCGGACCTGCAATGATCTGATGGCACTCGAGTCATGGATACTGTGAGTATTCAGGCTGAGAAAATTAATTATTATATCAATCCATATATCTCATGGCTGGGTGACGAGGACATGAGAGATCTGCCTATCTCGGTGTGGTGGCCATGGTCTGGCTCACTACTGCACACCAACGGTTTATTAAAGAGGCTTTTATCGCAGAGGAGATCGTTCAGGGGATAGACTCGATGAACAGCTCTAAAGCACCTGGCCTGGATGGCTACACAGGCGCATTTTATAAAGCATACAAACATATGCTGGCACCTCACCGCCTTGCAATGTATTCAGAAGCCCTGAAGAGCAGCGTGCTCCTACACACCATCCAAGAATTTGTAAATACCTTAATCCTGTAACCAGGTAAAGATCCTCTAAGCTGCTGTTCTTACCAGTCACTCTTGCTGTTGAATTTTGATAATAAAATCCTAGCCAGAATACTGGCAACCCGTCTTGCATTACTAATGGAATAGATAATCTCCCTGGCCCAATCGGGCTTTGTTCCGCACCGCTCAATGGCACTGCATCTGCGTACAGTTTTTGCAGTGCTTAATAGGATATCCCCCCACACTTCCAGCCATTGCTGCCTTACTGGATGCAGAGAAGGAATTTGATTAGTTGGAGTGGCTATTCTTACAAGCCATGCTCTGAAAGATAGGCTTCCCACGCAGTTTTGCTTCCCTCATTGCACTCCTCTATTCATTACCGACGGCTCAGCTTAGGATCAATGGTACACTTTCGACCCCGTTCGCGGTCACGAGGAGGACACGAAAGAGATGCCCCCTCTCACCACTGCTTTTTATCATAGCGATTGATCCCTTTGTACGCCACCTACAAGAGAAACACTTTCACAGAGGCTTACAGTTTAACCCTGGCCCGCTTCTAGTTTTGCTCTATGCCGACGATAAAATACTCTTTGTACGGTACCCAGCCGACAATTTAGCATCAGTACTCCACAAGTTAACTTGATATGGAGCCCTAACTGGTCTACATATAAACTGGAGCAAATCAGAGGTACTTCCACTAACTGAAGCAACCACACAGGTGTGATGAGACTTTCCCTTGACATGGTATGACAACTCAGTCTAATTCCCGGGCATTCATATACATAGAGCTAAGGAGCAGGTTATAAGTCTCAACTATGGCCCAGCGATTGATAAACTGACCACCTGAATAGAGCGCTGGATCCACCTTCCGCTTTCAATGCTGGGCTGCGTTTTAAAAATGGTGGTGCTTTCCCAATTTCTATATCTCTTTCAAAACTTCCCTATCCCATTAACCAATTCGCTCTTTGGGACATTGAATTGTATATCAACACAGCTTATTTGGGCTGGTAAACAGCCTCGGGTTTGGTGGGACACCTTAGTACTTCCGTATGAACGTGGAGGTTTTGGGGTTCCCCACATGCATTTAAATTATCTAGTTGCACTGCTTTGCCCGACACTGGTATACACACAGATGCAGGCATACCGTACTACAAGCCCGAAGGACATCTTGCAGCCTCAACACCCTTAAAGGTATTGTTGCAGGTGGGTTTCCCACCAACCCCATACTAACGCTGTTTACAACAAGCTGGGCCTGGAAGAGGCTGATTTGGATGCTGGGTGGACAGCTCCTATACTTTCCAGCAATCCCCCTAGCTGATAACCCCTGGCTGCCTATCACACAGGTTGGTCCAATGTACATTGACGAAATATGCACTGCATATCTTTGGAGACCTCTTTCTTAATGGACATGTGTTCTCCCGTACGGAAGATGTACGATTTCAAGATGCGCCCTGTATGGATCATTTTCTGTTGCAACGGTTGCGCGCAGATGCACATTGTTTCCTTTAATTATCGGCATAAGATTATACAATATAAATTCCTGTGTAGGACCTACGTTACACCCACCAAACTAGCCCACTTAGACCCTACCCGATGATCCAAAATGCTGCAAAACAGCAGACTATGCCCATATGACGTGGCTTGCTCTTATGACACACATCACCATCGAACCCAGCCCTCTGCCAGCTCTACTGAGCTACATGCAAAAAATACCCAAATATCAGCGCCGCTTTGTCGTCATTGCACTACTACTCACCGAACGGGAAATAGCCATACACTGGGGGAGCAAACACCCACCTACAGCAGCGGCATGGATTAAAAGCTTAATGTACTGTGACACTAATAGCGAGCTATACGCATCCCTGCAACCACCTACTTCCAGACCAAAGGATCTCTGGCAGTCACTGAGAGTCTCCTGACATTAGGTTCTCCGTAGACCAACCAACCAACAGCCATGAGCGTCCGCACTCAGGGACTATGAACACTTCATGCGCTACTCCCCGAGGCCGGCAAATACATGGACTATGAGTCTCATTCCTGTACCCTTACACGATGAACTGTGGTGTTCTTAGGCTCATTATTATTGGACTTATTTATTTTTCTGTTTTATGTCAAATGAAACAGCAACTTTTTTTTTTATTCCTCGCTCAGAAGAACATCTTTTTCTGTGTATGGTATCATAAAAGCAGAAAATAAAGTTGAAGAAAAAAAAAGAAAAAGTGCAATATAAAAGCAATACTAAATAAATTGCTGTATCAGAGCATTATAGCCTCTTTTCTTTCACCAACGAATACTCCTCTGTTTCCCGGCTCAATGCCAGATGGATCCTATAGAACAGTTTTTAGAAATCTAAACCCACATACACGAACATATGCATGTCAAAATGTACACAATACAGGTTTACTGACAAACCTAGTATGGAAAAAATACAAAACAATGCATGACAGCTCCAATGGGTTTTTCAGTCAGAATATAGCACTTGAAAGAGTATCTAAACGCCCTCCGTTACGATGGAGTGCTGTACTCATTCAAACGATTCCATGGCTATAAGAAAAGCCCTGGCCTATTCTCATCACGCATAATGAAGATCTTACAACTAGAACCCAAGGCTCTCTCATATATTGATCACATCTATCTAACTGATGACGATTTAGATGTACACCTAACTAGGGTTGACCGGATAGTGACAATACTAACATCGCACGGGGGACGCACGACCAAGATGGCCGCACGTAGGTGAGGCTCGAGCTGACCGGGCCAAATAATGAGCAATAATCCGTGTTTCCCGCCCGAATAAAGGGGATTAAATTCACGGATCCTGTAGCAGAAATCGCTGGGATACAGATGCGGGCTTGAACGGGATCAGCAAACTTCTGATGCGGTGAGAGGACCTGGCCTGGGCTGTGCCGGTGGAGACAGTGGGTGGAGCGAGCAGTGCAGCGCTGCAGGAGCTTCTACTAAATCGAGAACGGGGCTGTGCATGAGGTATAGGCCGTGCCGACCGCATGCAATTCTGGGACTGGAAGCGGTGCCCGTGGGTCCCGGTGGCCTATTGCGCCACACCTGTGTCACTGCGCTCGCTGCGTGGGGAAAAAGAGGCACCACCACAGCGCCGGAGGGGATGCGCGGAGTCATTGTGTGCACCTACTCCCGCGATCGCCGAGAATCGGAAAGCGGTCCCAGTGTGCGCAGCACGGGATTTGGGCAAAGATTACGAGGTGAAGGATCGGCTCCTTGGACCCCCCCCCACCTCCGCTATTATACGCGCTGCCAAGCTGCAACACCAAATCTGTAGCAGCTAAAGACCACTGTCCCCAGATAGCACGTCTACTGGGGCGGGTGAGATATTGAGCCCGATTAGCTGCATTTGTCAACACTGCCAGCTGGGTATCACAACTGAGCACTTCTCTACCCCGCAGATACAAGGCAGCGCTTTCCCTGGGGCTTCAGAGAGCATTCTAGGAGGATACCAGTGGGGGCACGCATCGTAAAGATTGAGTGTTGGGGCTGGGAAGAAAGGTACAGGAGTCCAGAACATAAGGGGAATTGCCCCCCTTACTCACTTCATAGAAACGTGGGCCACTACAGACATTCGTAATCTAAAAGATTCCTAAATGAATATGGAACTCCGGGTCACTGTACCACAACCCCAGTGAGTTCAACCGCTTAACCTTAACTTGCCGCGCAACCAGTGACTGACGTACTGCCGGGAAGCGCATGAAGTAATGCCAGCATAAGCACCCTTGACTTGCTTCAGCGGCCAATGTCTTGTACAGACGTGGGTGAGCCGCAACGATCCAGGGGCCTTGAGTAGCCTTGCTTGTTAACTCCCGCCATAACGTTGCCCATTCCTCTTGTGCCAGCTTATTACCATACAAATTAACAGCACCACGTGTGCGTAGGGTGGAATAGCTCGTGTAGGAAGCTGGCTCTGTATATACTGTACCAAAGTGAGGTATAGTGTGCACAGAGTCCAGTGGATCCCCAAAGTTAGGCAGAGGTAAAGTTAGATAGCACCTCACTCTCTATTTGTGGTACTGTGGTCGAGCAGTAAAGCAGTATCAGAAGCATTTGTTGTACACACTCAGTCAGCAAATGGATTCACACACTCAAAGACTGAACTTCAGACCAATTGTGTATCAAAAATATTCTTTTAGGTATTTTATTTCCTAGAACCAAGCAAGCCTGGCACAGGTAAGTGATAAGTACTTTGCAGTAAATATACAGTTTGTAGCACAGTTTGGATTGCAATTGTAAATGTACTTTGATTTGATTACAGTAGAGTTACTGATAATGCAATGCTTTTCAGAATACCCTACATATACTTTGAATGGGATTTTCAGTAAGATTACAGGTAAGTTACTTTTGGATTACTTTTCTTACTCAGAGTAGTACACCTGGATACTACTCTGGGACATTTCCTGTAAACAGTTAAGTAAAATCGTTTTTGTTAAACAGTACAATTTTAAAGAATTTCTTTAGGTTTTCAAACTCCACACTTAAAAACTTTTCACAGAAAAACAGTCAATGTTATCCTATGGAGGAAAATAGTGTTATCGGTTTTGAGGTAAGTATTTGGTAGTGGGAGTTGAGGTTCTGGGGGTAGACTCAGGGGTCCCCCAGGGTCAAAGATGCACTCTAGTTACACCCTCAGCAGCACTTGGGCGGCCGGGTGCAGAGTGCTGAGGCCCAATGTTATCCAATGGGGGATAGGGGGCCTCCGGTTGGTGGCTGCTGGCAAGCTGGCCACTTGGTTGTGGGAGCAAAGCTCCTGGACGTTAGCTCAGGGCAAATGGGGAAACAAAGGTGCACCCTCAGCGGGCACTAGGGCGGCCGTGGCAGGGTGCTGTTTCGACATCGGGCGCCCTGTTGTTTTCAATGGGGAACCTCCGGTTTGCAAAGGCACTGCAGGCTTGGGGACGAAGGTCTTCTGGGTGCGACCACCACTTCGAGAGGTAAGTTGGGAAGTTAGGGGTTGGTTAGGCACCGTCTGTTTGGCCACCCAAGGCCGTGGGGCGTCAGGTGCAGGGGTGCCTTTTGGGGTCGGATCTTCTTACCAGCTCCTGGTCGCGGTTGGGGGGACCTTCTGGATTTAGGCTTGAGGCAGGTCAGGGGTCGCCGGATCTCTGGTCCGGATCGCCGGGGTGACCTCCTTGTGGTGTTTGCCGACTCTAGCTCGGGCTGTGGACGGCGGGTGCAGAGTGGGGCGGATTCACGGTGTCCGGCCGGAGCCAGAGGTTGCAGATGAACAAATTCGGTACTCACCGGAGACAAAGTCTACAGGTAGGTAAAAGGCAGGGACCAATGGGTCCCTTCTCTGGGGTGGGTACACCCCCTATTATGCCACCCTCCAGTGGGAGGGGGGCATGAGCCTGTCCCTGGTTGGCTGAGTCCCCCCATCTGCAAGATGGCAGGGACTGGGAGTTGTGCTTCGCCTCGCCTCCCCCACCTGAGGGGTGGAGTTGGCAGAGGTGGGCACACCTCTCTTCCTCAGTTGTTTTTCCCGCCAGTTCTCCCGCCCAAAGTGGGGGTCAGAACCAGTGGGGACCAGTTGCTGAAAGCAGCAACTGGCCTGGGGAAGCTCACAAAGGTGGCAAGCCTTTGAAGCTTCCTCTTCGTGAACCCTGCCCATCCTGGGGGAGGAGGCTTCGCACCTCGTCCCAGGATGTGCATTGTTTCAGGCCCCAGAGAGCAGCAGGCTCTCGACCCAGGGGTCCAGAAACATGTCTGGTGGTGGCAGCTGAAAGCAGCTCTCAGCCTGGACACTAGTGGTGGGTTCGTTTTCAGGGGGCATCTATAAAATGCCCTCTGTGTGCATTTTTCATTAAATCCCACACTGGCATCAGTGTGGGTTTAATGTGCTGAGAAGTTTGATACCAAACTTCTCAGTTTTCAGTGTAGCCATTATGGTGCTGTGGAGTTCGTAATGACAAACTCCCAGCACCATATACTTTTAATGGCAGCACTGCACTTACAATGTCTAAGAATGGACTTAGACACAGTACCCTCACCACTGGTATAGTGCACCCAGCTAGAGGGGTGACTGATCTATGCCAGGGAAGTGGGTTGTAGGCATGGTACACAGAGATGTGTGCCATGTCTTCACTTTGTTCTGCACCAAAACACGCAGCCTGCAAAGGCAGTGTGTGAGTGTAATGGTACAGGACCTCTAAGGGTGGCACAATAAGTGCTGCAGCCCTTAGAGACCTTCTCTGGTCACAGTGCCCTGGGTACCTGTGGTACCATTTACCAGGGGCTGACCTGTGGCCAGAGATGCCGATTGGGTTTAGGTTTCAATGCAGTTTTAGGGAAAGAACATAGGCTCTGGGTACCTGATTAGCAGGAGCCCAGGGCACACTCCATCAGAGCACATCAGCAATTCAACAAAAACTGGGGGCAACCATGCAGAAAGCGGGCACTTTCTCACACAACCCCCCCCCACCCCCCCAAACAAAAGCGGATGAGACTAACCTTTCCCTAGAGAGTCTTCATTTTCTAAGTGGAAGAACCTGGAAAGTCCATCTGCATTGGCATGGGCAGTCCCAGGTTTGTGTTCCACTACAAAGTCCATTCCCTGTAGGGAGATGGACCACCTAAACAGTTTAGGATTTTCACCTTTCATTTGCATTAGCCATCTGAGAGGTCTGTGATCAGTTTGAACTAGGAAGTGAGTACCAAACAAGTATGATCTCAGCTTCTTCAGGGACCAAACCACAGCAAAGGCCTCCCTCTCAATGGCACTCCAACGCTGCTCCCTGGGGAGAGGCCTTCTGCTTATAAAAGTAACAGGTTGGTCTTGGCCTTCATCATTGGTCTGGGATAGGACCGCTCCTATCCCTACCTCAGAGGCATCAGTCTGCACAATGAACTGCTTGGCATGGTCTGGAGCTTTGAGAATTGGTGCTGAGCACATAGCCTCTTTCAGGGTCTCAAAAGCCTTTAGATAACGAACTGTCCAGTTTACCTTTTTGGGCATCTTCTTGGAGGGGAGTTCTGTGAGGGGCGCCACAATGGACCCATATCCCTTCACAAACCTCCTGTAGTACCCAGTCAAGCCAAGGAATGCCCTGACTTGGGTTTGGGTTGTTGGAGCTGCCCAGTCTAGGATGGCCTGGATCTTGGGCTGTAAGGGTTGTACCTGGCCCCCACCAACAAGGTGGCCCAAGTACACCACAGTTCCCTACCCTAACTGGCATTTGGATGCCTTGATAGTTAGGTCTGACGTTTGCAGGGCATTTAAAACCTTCCCAAGGTGGATCAGGTGATCCTGCCAGGTGGAGCTAAAGACCGCAATATCATCTAGATAAGCTGCACTAAAGGACTCCAATCCAGCAAGGACTTGATTCACCAACCTCTGGAAGGTGGCAGGGGCATTCTTTAAACCAAAGGGCATAACAGTAAACTGATAATGCCCATCAGGTGTGGAGAATGCTGTCTTTTCTTTTGCTCCTGGGGCCATGCCAAGTTGCCAGTAACCTGCAGTTAAGTCAAAGGTACTTTGAAATTTGGCTGCACCCAATTTGTCTATCAACTCATCTGCTCTTGGGATAGGGTGAGCATCTGTCTTGGTGACAGAGTTGAGCCCTCTATAGTCCACACAGAACCTCATTTCTCTCTTTCCACCCTGTGGATGAGGTCTGGGGACTAGATATACAAAAAGGGGGGACAAGAGGGCTTTTTCTCCAACGTCCAGCACAAATGCCCAAATGCTATTCAAAAACTGAAATATTGTGCTGTTCCTAAACAATCCAGAAAAATGGTGAAGCAGGTCACAGTAGTTTTCTACATCCAAATAGATGGGAATCCATTTATTTGGAATGTAATGCCCTCACACACCCCATAGGGTGTCATGCTTCATCATCGGGCTGCTCCTCGTCTGGCCGGCGCTGCAATGCCTGACGGGCTCCCAATGAGGGGCACTTTGGCGGAGATCTTTTTTCCAAGTAGCCGTTTGGTGCCGTGGGGGTGAGGGGTCTAGTGAGTGTAGATGTAAAAATATGTGATATGAAGTGTGAATTAAAACAGGGTTGGGAGTACCAACAAGAACTACTTTAATTGTGGGGTCTCCTACCCTGATTAAAAATAATTGAAAGGCGCACTGCTAAGGTAATGTCTTAGATACGGCGCTCTTCCATGTAGTCGGTCAACATGTTTCTTCGCATTTTTCTATATTTTTAGAAGCGATTCTTCAGGACCTATGAAAATAAAAGACTATCTACACTATATACATCATGGTGGACCTAGACTAATAGTATATTAAGTATAAATTCATGACCACCGTACCTTACTCTGTCTAGTGGCTAGTAGTGTAGGTTCTACCCAATCAAAAATGAGTTTTTGCTTCATCAATCCCCGGCAGATCAGAATATGAGGAACTTCCCCACATCAGCTGGGGGTCGCGTAACTAGTTAGCATGAAGTCTCGTTCGTTATCGGAATTAACCAGACAAATCGCTCCACCAACTAAGAACGGCCATGCACCACCACCCACAGAATCGAGAAAGAGCTATCAATCTGTCAATCCTTTCCGTGTCCGGGCCGGGTGAGGTTTCCCGTGTTTCTCCATCTGTCCTGGAGTGCCCTTGGTGCCACTGGTTCGAAAACCCCCACCTTTTGCCCTAGTTGAAATTCAACCAGTGCAGCTTTTTGGTCATACCAGTGCTTCTGAAGCTCCTGGCTGGCCTCAAGACTTTTGGATGCCTTTTCCATGTACTCAGCCATTCTGGACCTTAGGCCAATCACATAGTCCACAATATCTTGTTAGGGTTCTTGGAGAGGCTTCTCCCAACCCTCTTTTACAAGACAGAGTGGTCCCCTCACAGGATGGCCAAACAGAAGTTCAAAGGGGGAAAAACCTACTCCCTTCTGTGGCACTTCTCTAAGCGAAAAGCAGGCATGGTAAGAGGACATCCCATCTCCTTTTGAGTTTTTCAGGGAGCCCCATAATCATGCCTTTCAATGTCTTGTTGAATCTCTCAACAAGGCCACTGGTTTGTGGGTGATAGGGTGTAGTAAACTTGTACTGCACTCCACACTCTTTCCACATGTGTTTTAGGTAAGCAGACATGAAGTTGGAACCTCTGTCTGAAACCACCTCCTTAGGAAATCCTACCCTGGTGAAGACACCAATGAGGGCCTTGGCTACTGCAGAAGCTGTAGTAGTCCTAAGGGGAATTGCCTCAGGGTACCTAGTGGCATGATTGTAAGGAAGTGGGTTTCTGTTGCAGTAACCCCCCCACTTTTTGCCAGACCACTGATGCACTTTGACTTGATGTGCCCTGGGTCCCTGCCAATCAGGTTCCCAGGGCCTGTGTTCTTTCCCCAAAACTGTACCCAATTGGCATCTCTGGCCACAGGTCAGCCCCTGGTAAATGGTACCACAGGTACCCAGGGCACTGTGACCAGGGAAGACCTCTAAGGGCTGCAGCACTTATTGTGCCACCCTTAGAGGCCCTGTACCCTGACACACACACACTGCCTTTGCAGGCTGAGTGTCTTGGTGCAGAACAAAACAGAGTCGACATGGCACACATCCCTGTGCGCCATGCCCACAACCACACTGCCCTGGCATACCTCAGTCACCCCTCTAGCTGGATGCACTATGCCAGTGGTGAGGGTACAGGTGCATGAGCCCTGTACCCCTACAGTACCCAAGTCCATTCCTGGGCACTGTAAGTGCAGTGCTGCCATTAAGAGTATATGGTGCTGGGAGGTCGTCATCACGAACTCCACAGCACCATGATGGCTACACTGAAGACTGAGAAGTTTGGTATCAAACTTCTCAGCACATTAACCCCACACTGATGCCAGTGTGGGATTTAATGTAAGATGCACGACAGAGGGCAACTTAGAGTTGCCCCCTGAACCTAACCCACAATCCACGTCCTGCCTGAGAGGCTGCCTAGGCTGCCACCCAGCAGACATGTTGCTGGACCCCTGGGTAGAGAGCCATCCGCTCTCCCGGGCCTGCAACAATGCACGTCCTGGGCGAGGTGCTAGGTCTCCTCTCCCAGGATGGGCAGGGGGGGAAGCTTCAAAGGCATGCCGCCCTTGTGAGCCTCCCCAGACCACTTGCTGTACTCAGCAACTCGTCCCACCGGTTCTAGCCCCCACTCTGGCGGGAAACCCCAAGTGAGGAAAGGGGGTGTGCCAGCCTCTGCCAACCCCACCCCTCAGGTGGGGGAGGCGAGGTGAAGCACATCTCCGGGCTCTCACCATCTTGAAGATGGGGAGCCCTGCCCAATCAGGACTAGGCTCCTGCCCCCTCCCACTGGAGAGTGGCAGGATAGGGGGTGTACCCACCCCAGGAAGGGACCCATTGGTCCCTGCCCTTTACCTACCTGTAACGCCCCTAAATCTAGTATTTAGGGGCACCCTGAACCTTCCTTCCTCAGATCCCGTAACCGAAAACAAGCAAGAAGAACAAGAAGAAAGAAGACCTGCCGTGCAGCTGCTAAAAAGAGGAAGACACCAACTGACTTGGCCCCAGCCCCACAGGCCTGTCGACCCTCGAACCTGCTCCTGCTAAAACCCAGCGTCCCCAGTGGTCAGCAACCTCGAAAACCCCGGAGGACCTGACTGCCTTGTGACTCTAAAAAGACTGGGACTCCCATGAGCAGTGGTACTGCTCAAAGCAAGTAACAAACCCCTGGTGCCAGCCAGGAACCGCGACTCCTGCACACTCTGCACCCGCCGAAAGCGGCCTGTGCCTGAGTGGACAAAGACCACGAGGACGTCCCCCCGGCGACTGTGACCCAGAATCCAGCACCCAAGAACCCTCCTCGACGCTCCTGACGACGCCTGCAGCCTCAGAACCAAAGACCCCTCCAACCGCGACCAGCAGAGGGTAAGATTTCCGACGCCTAAAGACACCCCTGCAACCGGCGCCCCACGGCCTCCTGTGCCCAACTCCTGGGTGCCTACCCTTCCTACAGCTTCCCAACTTACCTCTCGAAGTGGTGGTCGCACCTGAAGAATCACCGTCCCCGAGCTTGCAGCCTTTGTTCGTCTTGCAGCTTTCCCATTGAAATCCATTGGGCGCCCGACGGCCCAAAAGCCCACTGCACCCGGTCGCCCCAGTGCCGCTGAGGGTGCACCAACTACCCTGTTCGACTTCCCCCACTTGCCCTGAGTAAGTGACCAGGAGCTTTGCTCCCACAGCCGAGTGGCCTGCCTGCCAGCAGCCACCAACCAAGGGCCCCCTGCCCGCCATAGGCTAACATTGGGCCTAACTCACTCTGCACCCGGCCGCCCCAGCGCAGCTGAGGGTGTACCAACTGTACCTACCTGACCCTGGGAGACCCCTGAGTCTATGCCCAGAACCTTAACTCTGCCAGTCGAGTACTTGCCTGAAAGCCGATAACCTACATTTTCTCCATAGGGTAACATTGACTGGTTTCACTTGGAAATTCTTCTAAGTGTCGCGTTTTGAAACTTTAAAATATTCACTAAAAATCACCCGATCAACAAAAACGAAATTACTCACCTGTTATCAGGAGAGATCCCAGTGCTGGATCTTGGTGCCCAGCACTGACCCTGAAAAATAATTACAAATGCACTTACCAATAACTTGATTTTCCTCCATAGGATAACATTGCCTGGTTTCTGCCAGAAATTCTTCTAAGTGTCGATTTTTGAAACCTACAAATATTCCTTAAAAATCGCCTGTGTAACAAAAACGATTACTTTCAACTGTTTACAGGAAATGCACCAGGGTTGAATCCAGGATCCAACCCTGAGTAAGAAAAATCATACGTAAAGTAACTGAAACTGCTTTTACTTAAAAACTCCCATTGAGCTCAATGTTATAATTGTGTTTGAATTGTGTTGCCTATTGCAACAACTGTAGCTATTGCATTTAAAAGTCTATTGTGTATTGAAAGTATATAACTAAAGCATCTAATTTCTGAGAAAGTATTTTTATACCTACTTGTGGTTCTAAAATAAAACAACAATATATTTTTATATACAAAACAATTGGCCTAGAGTTCAGTTCTTGAGTGTGAGAGACCATTTGCTGACTGAGTGTGTACAACAAGTGCTTTACACTGTCCTCTGATACTGCCTTACTGCTCGACCAAGCTACCACTTTAGAGAGTAAGGTTATATCTAACTTTAGCCTCTGCCAAACCTCTGGGGACTGTGGACTCTGTGCACACTGAACCTTACTTTGGGTCAGTATATACAGAGCCACTTTCTTACAATGATCCACTACCACTAGAATGAATTTGTTCCCTGATGCTGTGGGAGGTTCAAGTGGACCCACTATGTCCACACCTTCCCTTTCAAAGGGAACCCCCACCACAGGTAGTGGTATCAGGGGGGCCTTTGAGGGGCCACCTGTCTTGCCACTGGCCTGACAGGTGACACAGGAGCTGACAAACTCCTTTACTTTTTGGTGCATCTGGGGCCAGTAAAAGTGGCTAACTAGCCTTTCCCAAGTCTTGGTTTGGCCCAGATGGCCAGCTAGGGGGATGTCATGAGCTAAAGTTAGGAGAAACCCCCTGTACTTCTGAGGCACTACCACTCTCCTAGTGGCTTCAGGTTTGGGGTCTCTGGCCTCAGTGTACAGTAGTCCCTTTTCCCAATAAACTCTGTGGGTACCACTGACATCTCCCTTTTCCTGTGCAGCAGCTTGCTGCCTCAGGCTTTCAAGAGTTGGACAGTCCTGCTGTCCAAGGCACAGCTCTTCCCTAGAGGGTCCCCCTGGGCCTAAGAGTTCAACCTGGTAAGGGTCAAGTTCCATGGGCTCAGTTCCCTCTGGGGTGTCCAAGTCCTCTCCCTGAGGAGAGGGGTCCTGATCCTTTTGCTGTACAGAAGCTGGTTCCCCAGTCTTCTTACCTTTTCTCTTGGAAGGTGGGCCATACTTTCAGGCTCCAACACTTCTTTTTCACCCTGTCTCTTGCTCTGTGCTCTTGTTTTTACACACACCAATTCAGGGATATACAGCATTGCTGCATGGGTTTTCAGTTCAACCTCAGCCCATGCTGAGGTTTCCAGGTCATTGCCAAGCAGACATGCAGCTGGTAGCTGGTAGCTTTGGAGAGACCACTACCTGTTTCAGGCCAGTAACCCCTCCTCCCCCAGTCTAATGTCACCATAGCCATTGCATGGTTAGTGGTAACACTGTCAGCATTGGTGACTGGGTAAGTTCTCCCAATCAAGTATTGCTCAGGGGAAACCAGTGTGTCTCTCACCATAGTGACACTGGCACCTGTATCCCTCAGAGCTTCTATCCTAGTTTCATTAATCCAAGGGTATTGCAAGTATTTTTTTAAGTTGGGTGGCCACACAGCTATAGTGGCAAACTCAACTTCCCCTTCTGAAACTAGAACTGCTTCAGTGAGCAACCCGATTTGCTCTTGGCACACTGTTGATCCCATCTGGAGACTTGCTACCCCAGGAGTAGCTGTAGTAGGACTAGGAGCCTTTTTGTTAGGGCAAGCAGCATCTCCAGTTAAGTGTCCCAACTTCTTACAGTTGTTACACCAGGCCTTTAAAGGATCAAAGTTCTTTCCCCTGTACCTATTATTGGACTGGGAAGAGTTTTGGGACCCACCCCCCTGTGCAGGTTTTTGGGGCCCTTTAGAAGACTCAAGCTTTTTATCTTGGGGATTCTCACCACCTTTCCCCTGGGGAGGTTTTGTAACCCCTTTCTTTTGGTCACCCCAAGTGGTTGTTTTTGTCACCCTTGTCTTGACCCAGTGGTCTGACTTCTTTCCCAATTCTTGGGGAGAAATTAGACCTAGGTCTACCAAATGCTGATGTAACTTTTCATTAGTGCAATTACTTAAAATATGTTCTTTCATAAACAGATTGTAAAGTCCATTGAAATCATGCACATTGTGTCCAGTTAACCAACCATCTAGTGTTTTAACTGAGTAGTCTACAAAGTCAATCCAGGATTGGTTTTGGGTTTTGTGAGACCCCCTGAATCTAATTCTATATTCCTCAGTTGTGAGTCCAAATCCCTCAATCAGAGTTCTCTTCATGAGGTCATAAGACCCAGCATCTGCCCCTGTAAGGGTCAGGAGTCTGTCTCTGCAGTTACCAGAGAACAGTTCCCAAAGAAGTGCCCCCCAGTGTGACTTCTTCACTCTTCTCATTTCACAAGCCCTCTCAAAGGCAGTGAACCATTTTGTGATATCACTCTTCATATTTAGGGACAATACCTTTGGGGATTTTAGGATCATAAGATTGCTCTTTATCCTTATTAAGTAAATTGCTGCCACCATCGATGGGTGCTAGGCCCATCTCTGGTCTCTCTCTTTCTAGAGCCAGCAACCTGGTCTCTAGATCTAGTCTTTTGGTCAGCCTTACTAAAAGGCTGTCCTCCTCATTGAGGCTGTCCTCAATGTTCTCAGTGGTACCTGATCCACCTGTGTGGGATCTAAGTACTGAGAGGTTGATTCTTGGAGTCAAGGGTACTTGGACCCTTTTCTCCCTAGGAAGAGGAGGGGGTTGATCTACCAGGTCATCCCCTTCCTCATCTGACTGGTCTTCACCATTTTCAGATGGGTGGTCCTTAGCATTCCCAGCCAACAGGTCCTGGAGCTTTTGTTTGGTGGGATGGGACCCCATAGCTATGTTTTTAATTTTACATAGGGACCTTAACTCCTTAAAAGACAAGTGAAGGTAAGGGGTGGGGTCGAGCACCTCAACCAAGTCCTCTATGTCATTGTGGTTATTTTCACTAACAGCTGGGTTCTTGTTTTGAGACATAGTTAAAGAAAACTTCTAATCCCTCTAACCCTAAAGTGATTTTTAGTTTTCTAAAATTCTAAAGGGACTTAACCAAGGCCCTAACAAGACTTTTAGTAATTTTGCAAAAAACATTGCCAATTTGAAAAATCAGAATTCTAAAGACAATTTAAGAGTTCTGTCATGTGATCAAGTGGTAACCAAGTAGTCCAACAAATGCAAAGTTGTATATTCCACCGCTGATCCACCAAAGTAGGAAGCTGCTTCTGTATATACTGTACCAAAGTGAGGTATAGTGTGCACAGAGTCCAGTGGATCCCCAAAGTTAGGCAGAGGTAAAGTTAGATAGCACCTCACTCTCTATTTGTGGTACTGTGGTCGAGCAGTAAAGCAGTATCAGAAGACCGTGTTAAGCATTTGTTGTACACACTCAGTCAGCAAATGGATTCACACACTCAAAGACTGAACTTCAGACCAATTGTGTATCAAAAATATTCTTTTAGGTATTTTATTTCCTAGAACCAAGCAAGCCTGGCACAGGTAAGTGATAAGTACTTTGCAGTAAATATACAGATTGTAGCACAGTTTGGATTGCAATTGTATATGTACTTTGATTTGATTACAGTAGTGTTACTGATAATGCAATGCTTTTCAGAATACCCTACATATACTTTGAATGGGATTTTCAGTAAGATTACAGGTAAGTTACTTTTGGATTACTTTTCTTACTCAGAGTAGTATACCTGGATACTACTATGGGACATTTCCTGTAAACAGATAAGTAAAATCGTTTTTGTTAAACAGTACAATTTTAAAGAATTTCTTTAGGTTTTCAAACTCCACACTTAGAAACTTTTCACAGAGAAACAGTCAATGTTATCCTTTGGAGGAAAATAGTGTTATCGGTTTTGAGGTAAGTATTTGGTAGTGGGAGTTGAGGTTCTGGGAGTAAGTCCCTCAGGGTCAAAGATGCACTCTAGTTACACCCTCAGCGGCACTAGGGCCGCTGGGTGCAGAGTGCTGAGGCCCAATGTTATCCAATGGGGGATAGGGGGCCTCCGGTTGGTGGCTGCTGGCAAGCAGGCCACTTGGTTGTGGGAGCAAAGCTTCTGGACTTTAGCTCAGGGCAAATGGGGAAACAAAGTAGCACCAAAGGTGCACCCTCAGCGGCACCAGGGGGAAGGGTACTGTTTCGACATCGGGCGCCCTGTTGTTTTCAATGGGGAACCTCCGGTTTGCAAAGGCACTACAGGCTTGGGGACAAGGGTCTTCTGGGTGCGACCACCACTTCGAGAGGTAAGTTGGGGAGTTAGGGGTTGGTTAGGCACCGTCGGTTTGGCCACCCAAAGCCGTGTGGCTTCGGGTGCAGGGGTGCCTTTTGGGGTCGGATCTTCTTACCAGCTCCTGGTCGCGGTTGTGGGGACCTTCTGGATTTCGGCTGCAGGCGTCGGCTGGAGGCTTGAGGCAGGTTAGGGGTCGCCGGATCTTGGGTCAGGATCACCGGGGTGACCTCCTCGTGGTGTTTGCCCACTCAAGCTCGGGCCGTGGATGGCGGGTGCAGAGTGGGGCGGATTCGCTGTGTCTGGCCGGAGCCAGAGGTTGCAGATGAACAAAAACGGTGTTCACGGGAGATTAAGTCTTTGTGCTTGAAGGCAGGCAGGTTCTCCGGGGTTTTCGAGGTTGCTGGCTGCAGGACACACCGGGATTTTGCAGGTTTGAGGGGGAGACAGGCCGGTAGGGCTGGGGCCAAGTCACTGGGTGTCTTCCTCTTGTTAGTTGCTGCACGGCTGTTCGGTCCTTCTTCTTCTTCTTGTAGTTTCTTCTTGTCTGAGGAAGCAAGGTTCAGGGGTGCCCCTAAATGCTAGATTTAGGGGCGTTACAGGTAGGTAAAAGGCAGGGACCAATGGGTCCGTTCCCTGGGGTGGGTACACCCCCTATTATGCCACCCTCCCCCCCATCTGCAAGATAGCAGGGACTGGGAGTTGTGCTTCACCTCGCCTCCCCCACCTGAGGGGTGGAGTTGGCAGAGGTGGGAACACCTCTCTTCCTCACTTGTTTTTCCCGCCAGTTCTCCCACCCAAAGTGGGGGTCAGAACCAGTGGGGACCAGTTGCTGAAAGCAGCAAGTGGCCTGGGGAAGCTCACAAAGGCGGCAAGCCTTTGAAGCTTCCCCTTCGTGAACCCTGCCCATCCTGGGGGAGGAGGCTTGGCACCTTGTCCCAGGATGTGCATTGTTTCAGGTCCCAGAGAGAAGCAGGGTCTTGACCCAAGGGTCCAGAAACATATCTGGTGGTGGCAGCTGAAAGCAGCCACTCAGCCTGGACACTAGTGGTGGGTTAGTTTTCAGGGGGCATCTCTAAGATGCCCTCTGTGTGCATTTTTCATTAAATCCCACACTGGCATTAGTGTAGGTTTAATGTGCTGAGAAGTTTGATACCAAACTTCTCAGTTTTCAGTGTAGCCATTATGGTGCTGTGGAGTTCGTAATGACAAACTCCCAGCACCATATACTCTTAATGGCAGCACTGCACTTACAATGTCTAAGAATGGACTTAGACACTGTAGGTGTACAGGGCTCATGCACCTGTACCCTCGCCACTGGTATAGTGCACCCAGTTAGAGGGGTGACTGATCTATGCCAGGGCAGTGGGGTGTAGGCATGGCACACAGAGATTACCCATGTTGCACCCAACAAAGGAGAAACTTAAAAAGGAGACAAACGGAGAAGTCACATGTATAATGGCAGAGACATCTACACATCCTAAGAATGGAAGTTTGAAAATCACGACAGATGGCTTCAAGCTGAACTATGTACACGGACTAATAAGGAAATAAGCATACTATCTGTGTTAAATACACATTTTGCATACGGTGCTATATTTCACATTGTAATATTTTTTATAACTGACGTTTAAGCAACAACTGAGGGTGGGCGGGGTATAAGATAGTGTGGTTTGGGAAGATTCTGACAACAGGGAGTGTTGGGAGCGTGTCGTTGTGAGAAGTGCCTTGTGGGATTTGTAGTCATGCAGGAGGAAAAATTAGTGGTTGGCATCATGGGATTGGTTGAATCAGAGGGTGGAGTTACGGGTCTGTATTTGAAAAGGGAAACAGCAGGAATGAGGGATATATTGTGTGGCGCAAGGAGGGAAGACTCTGGTTAGGAGTTTTCAATGTCATTTGGATACAGGTATGGATGAAAGATTACGGAGGTTTGGTATGGGGATTACCGTGTTAGGTGTAACATCAGGTTTTGGAATGCTTTGTGGGGTTATACACGAGTAGTATGGAGTGGATATGGAGGTTGTGAGAGGCTTCGCAAAGCGCAGTTTTGTTGGCGTTTAAATGCGCCGTTAGAGGGAACAACGTCAGTTATTAGTAAAATACAATTGGATTATTGAAATGATGTACAAAAGTTTGAAAATGTAAACTAATGTCAATTTTTTAAAAAACTTTTAGTGAACCCCTGAGGAAGGGCGATTAAATGCCTGAAATGCATTGGGTTAGAGAGAACCACTACTAAGGATGTTTCATGTACATATCATGCTTCAAGGAAAGGCCT
The DNA here is from genome assembly GCA_963921515.1 of Calotriton arnoldi. NCBI lineage: Eukaryota > Metazoa > Chordata > Amphibia > Caudata > Salamandridae > Calotriton > Calotriton arnoldi. The sequence goes on along the minus strand of CAWUFW010000491.1, from coordinate 1,182,352 downwards.
GGATTGGCAGATTTGTAGCAGGAGAAACATTTGTATACACGAAGTGCCCTACATGTGACAGGATTAAAAGTTTTGAAAAAATGGAAAAAAGCAAAAGGAGTACATGAAATAAAATTTGATGAAACAAGGATAAATTGAGGAGTATTTTGTGATAATCACAGAGTATGCTGTGCGTCCGGTTGGAGTGGAAACGCGCTCCTGTTTTTTAAGTGTTTAATTGTACGCGGTAAAATGGGCAGACCACGTTAACGGGTGGCACGCTAAAAGATGAGTAATGATTAAACGTGGTAAAGTGAAATAAGTGGCAAGAAAAAAGGTGTGCACTGGGGCTCCATTTTGGATTCTACACAGAGATGTGTGCCATGTCGACTCTTCACTTTGTTCTGCACCAAGACACACAGCCTGCAAAGGCAGTGTGTGTAAGGGTACAGGACCTCTAAGGGTGGCACAGTAAGTGCTGCAGCCCTTAGAGGCCTTCTCTGGTCACAGTGCCCTGGGTACCTGTGGTACCATTTACCAGGGGCTGACCTGTGGTCAGAAATGCCAATTGGGTTTAGGCTTCAATGCAGTTTTAGGGAAAGAACATAGACCCTGGGTACCCGATTAACAGGAGCCTAGGGCACACTCAGTCAAAGCACATCAGCAATTCAGCAAAAAGTGGGGGCAACCATGCAAAAAGAGGGCACTTTCTCACAGCTCGCCAGACCCCGTCCATCAGACAAGACAAGATGGGAAGAACGGACAGTAAGCAATCGAAACTCCCATTTGAGGCGCGAAAAACTACCCGAACACCACCAGAAGAACAAACAGATCCTGCGGTCCCCATTGATAGCCAAGACGAGGACTGGAGATCTTTGCTTCTCACCATGAAAAACAGTCTCTTGTCTATTGAGTCCAAAATGGACGCCATGTCTGCCCGTATGGATACTATAGTCCACAAGATCGAAAAACATGACCATATAATCACAGAGACCGAAAATAGAATCTCTGAATTGCAAGATGCCGCAACGAGTAGTAAAGAACAAATTTCTCAAATGGACCGCCTGCTGAAGGTGATTGCAGCCAATAATGAGGATTTAAAGGCACGCTCGCGCCGGAACAACGTATGCATACTTGGACTATCTGAAACAACAAATACAGGCCATATGGAGGATTTCACTGAACGTTTACTCTGTGATGTGTTCGGCGCTAGAGCCTTTTTTCAGCACTTGGTGATCGAAAGGGCACACAGATCACTGGGAGCGCAGCCTCCCCCCGGAGCGCAGCCACGACCTGTCATAGTCAGATTTCTTCACTACCGTGATAGGGACCCGGTGTTACGTTTAGCATGGGGGAAAAAGACAGTTGAGTATGAGAACACCACCCTCTGTGTTTTTCAGAGATTTCACATTAATTGTGCAGGAAGCAAGAAGAAAGTTAATTCCGGTTAAAAGGAAACTTCAGCAAGCTTGAATCGATATTGTACCCGGCACGGCTCCATGTCACTCATCAGGGGAAACAGCACTTATTTCAGAATCCACAGCAGGCGGAGGGCTTCTTGAAACGAAACCATTGTGCAGCATCCAGGGCGAACTCCAACAGGTCCAGATCCCGATCTTCCTCGCCGATGTCAAAACTGAACTGACTGCCCTATAGAGGGCACTTTAGTGACTGGGCGAAACGAAATAATACTGAGAAGTATCAGTAGCATTGTCTCTGTTGGAAAATAACTCAAAACATTATGGAGAGCCTGGCAGGGCAGGACGTCCTCATTGGCACGGTCCAGATGGTATTGTTAAGTTCATAACTTTCGAAGACTTATGAGGTGCCCTTTTCTATTATTAAAGTAAGCACCCCTTTGTGTAATGGCGAGGCATAGTAACAGGTCCGGGCACCCCCCCACATCTTTCCATTTATTGACAGTCCCCCAGTCACCGGGACACAATGGGGAGGTGGGGCGACGTGGGCCCCCTAGCGGCGCCTCTACGGGAGAACCCCCCAAGTGTTTTTATTTTATGCAATGTGATTTCAGAGATGTTTATTAGTATGAAGTGTAATCTGTTGCATTTTCACTCAAAGTTAACGATGGCAAGGGAATGCATACCCGACAAGTTGGGGATGTCGGCGTGGGAGGGGGATGGGAAGGGACGTCAGCCACAGCATTACGTTTTTTCTGTCAAATTGTAAGTTCAGTGCATGTTAACAGCTTGGAACAGCGTTGTAAAGCAGGCAGATTTAAATTCATCTGGATTATTAGATAATGGCAGATCCATGGTCACTAGCTGAACTTCACTGTTTGTCCTGGAATGTCCGAGGGTTAAATCACAAAGCGCGTGGTTATGGAGAAGGAGAGCGGCCAGGGAAAGCCATAGCAGATTATATCAGACAACCTAGGTTTTCCAACTATGTAACCGAAATTCTTGACTCCGAGGGAGCTGTACACAGAAATACCGCTGATCTTTTACACATCTTCACGACATATTATTCAACCCTATATACCTCACAAAGGAGACAACCCTCAAATCTCCCACAATATTTTAAAAACACCGCTCTAGCCTGGCTGGGGGACTCCCAGAGAGAGTTCCTTGCAGCGGACCTGGAGGAGGATGAAATCACTGCAGCCATCATGCAAATGAAGTGTGGACGAGCTCCAGGGTCTGATGGGCTGCCAGTGGAGTTTTATAAAACGTATGTAACACAGCTAGTCCCTATATTAAAAAAAGTATTTGACAAGGCAAGTGAGGACGGCATACTCCCATTAACAATGGGAGAGGCCATGATAACCTCTTTGCTTAAGCCTGGCAAACCAGCCGAGCACTGCGAATCTTACCGCCCACTTTCATTGATAAATTGTGACACCAAACTCCTTGCCAAGACCCTCTCCAACAGGTTAAATTTATTAATGAATAGATTAGTACTGCCCGACCAGTCCGGGTTTATACCAGGGCGAGCGACATCTCATAACCTTCGGACACTGTTTTCGGTCCTGCAGGACATTGATCCAGACACAGCTGCGGTGGCGGTGTTTCTCGATGCCACTAAGGCGTTTGATTCTGTAGAATGGGATTATCTCATCGGGACCCTTCGACATATGGGGATGCCCCCAGGCTTCCTTAAATGGATAGAACTTTTATATCTGCAACTTTAGCCACCGTTCTCCTTAATGGTACTCGCTCCTCTCCGTTTACAATCACAAGGGGAACGCGGCAAGGTTGCCCGTTCTCGATACTATTTGCTCTAGCCATAGAGCCGCTAGCGGCAAAGCTGCGCCAACACCATAAGGAGCGGGTGCTAGCGTACCCCACTAGACAGCTTCTTATATCACTCTATGCAGATGATATAACCCTCTACCTTAAAGACCCACAAGATAACTTAAATCCACTCCTACGGGAAATCACTAAGTTCGGGGACTACTCAGGTATACATATTAACTGGAGTAAATCAAACATATTCCCCCTCAACGGTAAGGTTATACCCTATGCACTGGATTATCCCCTAGAATGGTGTTGTGAGGAGGTTAAATATCTAGGGATTAAGATCACTAGGGACAAAAGCAAACTTATGCCCACAAACTATGGTAGGACTCTAGAAACCCTAACAGATACCATTACTCGCTGGACAGCAATGCCGATGTCCATAGCAGGTAGGATCTCGCTAGTAAAAATGGTAATATTGCCCAAAATGCTCTACCTATTTATTAATATCCCATATAATCCAGGGAAACCATACTTCATGGCTCTGAGAACACAAATGATCCAGCTTGTATGGCGGGGCAGACAGGCAAGACTAAAGTGGGAAGTATTGACCCTCCCATTTTCGCAAGGGGGATTTGAGATGCCCGACCTTGAACTTTATTATTATTTGCGCTCAAGCACACTATGCAACGTATTGGTTCCACCCACACACTTTAATGCCACACTTAGCAGTTGAAATGGGATATACAGATCCCACCCCCTTATCAGGCCTCATCTTCATGCACCCCAAAAAGCGAGATGCTGATCCCACTATGGTCCCATACACCAACTCTGCGTGGAGGAAAATAGCCACTAAGCTGGACAGACAGATGCTCTATTCTCCCCGCTTGCCCTTGGTACATCATCCGGACTTACAGGTTACTTATGAAAGACCATGTAGGCAAGTGTTAGAAAAACTCCAAATAACGACACGGGGGGGGGGGGATCTATATGTAAACAAATTGTCCTGAGCAACCAAAAAATATGCGAATAAGAGTGCGTCCAAGTCTTCTTGTATTCAGGTCGATTTATTTCCATCAACAATCTTCAATAGCCACAGCCTTTCCATCAACAATCTTCAATAGCCACAGCCAACACGTGTTTCATCAGATTGATGTGTAGGCATCACTGACTTCATCAGGGCTATAAATTAAACATATACCATAAATCCAAGTTTCAATAAATCTCATTACATTTCTCCATCACCTAAGTCACCCAAGTGCGCAGATACATTAGATACTTGTCCAGATTTCACAATTCCTCATCTTTGTGACTTCCAATTGGAAGGAGGGAAATACATCTATTTCAATGTGTTAATTACTGTGTCACACCAGGTTTTTGTCATGAAAGAACCTCAGTCTTATTCTCAAACGGGTCTTCCTCATATGGTCTTTGATATACTTAGACATTAATTTGTATAACAAACCCTTGTGTGTGTAATACAGGCATCATGCATGGTGACATGCGTGTAAAGTATCCACTACACACCCTTCTCTGTATAACCATGCGTGTGGTTAAAATTCAAGTCCAAGACATTTATAGTTAGGCTCACCTCATTATCAAGTTTCGTCACTTCTGATTCCTCAAATTATCATATCTAAATAATGTAAAAACATATCAGTGTTCCATCTGATATATTACCGTTTCTCATTCTAAAACATACGTGACCTTCACTATCTTAAGGTGGTGCTACAGGACATTGACAAATGGGAAGACAGGAAGAGGAGGAATAAGAGGAATTTTGTGAGAGACAACCTAACCCCGCAGGAGAAGATTGCCCTCAGAGCGCTTATACAAGACCAGGATATCATCATCAGGGAGGCTGATAAGGGAGGTTGTATGGTGGTAATGGGTAAAGCCGATTACGATAATGAAATTCTAACACAATTGATTAATGAGAGATGTTACATCAAATTGAATAGCAATCCAATACCAGGGATTTCTCAGAACATCAATAGTCGCTTGAAGGAGTGGTATGACTTAAGCCTGATAAATGAGGATGAGTTCAGGTACCTAACAATCACACATCCGAGGTTTCCATGCCTCTATACCTTGCCAAAGGTGCACAAGAAACTACCCTTTCCCCCTGGTAGACCGATTATTTCGGGAATTGGGGGTCTGACTGAGAAGCTTTCACAGAATGTAGATATCTACTTGAGACCATTCGTATCTAATCTACCTTCGTATATTAGGGATACGAAACACTTGCTTAACATGCTGTGTGATGTGAAGTGGGAACCAGATATGATCTTACTGTCATTTGATGTAGTTTCACTCTACACCAATATTGAACATGCAAATAGTATACATGCCTTGGAATACTTTTTAGATAAGAGGCAGATTGGCTTTTTGAGACACTCTGACATGCTACTGGAGATGGCGCAATTGATACTCAATAATAATGCTTTTCTCTTTAATGGGGAGTGGTACAGGCAACTCTGCGGGACCGCAATGGGATCCAGATTTGCACCGTCCTTTGCCAACTTATTTATGGGTTGGTTTGAGGCGGTGCATATCTGGGGACCTGACGGCCAGGAGTGGATGGATGACATACATTATTGGGGTCGATTTATCGACGATTGCATTATGATTTGGACCGGTTCTACTCTAAGGTTGAATGAGTTTTTTAACTTTCTGAATAATAAAGAATACAACATGTCGTTCACTATGGTCAGCAGTAACATAGAATTAGTGTTCCTGGATGTAGAACTGTATGTTTCTGGAGACCAAATACATAGCAGAATGCATCGAAAGCCTACATCATGTAACTCTCTTCTGCACGCAGATAGCTCACACCCGAGGTGCCAAATCAACTCTATTTCCTTTAGGGAGATGCTCAGGGCACGCAGGAACTGTAGTCAGGAGCATACATTTGAAAAGAACCTAATGGACATGGCAAACGCTTTGTGACACATGGATATAGTGAGGAGGTGGTCAACAAGGCTAGCAATAGAGCACGTAAGCTTGACCGCACCAACACTCTGAAGGACAAGAAAGATATGGGCAGGAAAGCAAGAGGAGGTCCTATCAGGCTGATTACTAATTACCATCCCTACTCACACGAATTATACAATATTTTGAATAAACACTGGAGTTTATTGACGACTGACAGGGATCTGCATACGGTCGTGAGGGCTCGACTAAGTATCACGTACAGGAAGGGCAGTACAATTCGGAATATACTGAGTCCTAGCTACCCGACCCCACATATACGGGAAACATGGCTACATGCAAGAAGCAATGGCTTCTATAAATGTGGTCATTGCACTATGTGCAAATTGGCTCTAGACAAGGTCAAAGAGTTTAGTTCTAATGGATCACGTACATTTCAAATTAAGACACATATGGATTGCACAACGAAATATGTAGTATATGCACTCATATGTGGATGTGGCCAGATATATGTGGATAGTACATTTAGACCAGTAAGAGAGAGGATTATAGAACATTTCAGAGCAGTGAAACAATGAGATCTGAGATATCCAATTGCCCAACACATGTGACTGTACGTCGCAGGGCAAACATCTACAGTTTAAATTTCATGGATTACAAATGGTACCAAGCAACCATAGAGGGGGCAACCGGGAACTTTCATTGAGACAATGCAAAGCCCGATGGATCATGATTCTAAAAACTGTAGATAAGGGGCTTAACATTGATCAAGAAATGAAATACTTCCTGGGTACTTAGGTTGGTGATACCTGAAATGCAAACTATGATCAGAGAACTTATATGTGTAGAATGTATATAGGCAGGATTTTAACAGTGGCTAGATGTAATATAAGTGCCGAATTTGATATATTTGATGTGGCATGTACCAATACAACCTAGGACAATATGGAGACACCTCTTGGTAAAATTTCGAATATACTTTGAGATTGTGGTATATAAATAATGAGGTTTTTTGATATTAGACAACTTGATATATAAAGACACTTCTAATCAGGCTCACACGTCACGTTGGAGAATATAGATGAGTGAATAAGAATAGCGGTTGGATATATAGAAAAGTATTATGGATTATTAGTCCTAATTTAGATCTAATATGGAAGAAACTGATGAGAACATTTTTTATACTGTGCGCATACGTGACCGGGGAACAAATAAAGGGCCGCCATATTGAAGGAACAGTTTATCATTGTGGCGGCGGTGTTGGGCAGGATTACAGATGAGAGATAGAATACAAAATGTGATCCGTTGGCCACTAGATATAATATGGTTATATGACAAATGCAATAGACAGATATAATTCGAGTTCTTATACAAAAAAAGATGATTAATGCTAAGGTCTTAATATAACGCACGCCATCTTAGCACACAATATAAATGCATATAATGAAGTTGGGGACGGACATCTTGGGAATTAGTCAGTGGTATGCGTACGTTTGAGTATAAAAGATAAATACACACGAAGAAGGCTAGGGCGGACATCTTGGTGAAGTAAATATAGTTATGAACCGTGGTGTCGTACATATATATGTGCAGATCAAGGATTAGAGTCAAGATATACTGCAGTAAACATATGGTTAACAATTATGCGAACGCCGCGCATTCCTTAGTTAAGAGACTGGAAATGATCGAGTAAAGCCGTAACTCGGGATAGTATAAATGAGAGGAGAACCAATATGGCGCTTGTTTACCATGCCGGGTTGGATATTTCGAGGAGTACTCTCCGTATTTCAGGTATGTGGATTTGCTCTGGACGCCGATGTTTGGGGAGAATGATAATGCCCGGTTTTGTTGGAAGCGGTGAGATGTGGGTGTTGGGTTTGATTAACAGTAATATAAATACCAATGAGACTGAGCTGATAACTAGAATAGATACAAATGGCTGAGGAATTTTGATTTTGGGTAATATTACGGGGATGACCGCAATTTTCTAATATTTCTAATGTTGGTTACATATGATATTGAACCAACAAGAATTCTAGTGCATATTGAGGAGGAAGAAAAGGGAACTCTAGAGGTGAGATGATACTTAAGATCGCGAAGGGTCACGTATCTTTTAGAATAATGAGAAACGGTAATATATCAGATGGAACACTGATATGTTTTTACATTATTTAGATATGATAATTTGAGGAATCAGAAGTGACGAAACTTGATAATGAGGTGAGCCTAACTATAAATGTCTTGGACTTTAATTTTAACCACACGCATGGTTATACAGAGAAGGGTGTGTAGTGGATACTTTACACGCAGATCACCATGCATGATGCCTGTATTACACACAAGGGTTTGTTATACAAATTAATGTCCAAGTATATCAAAGACCATATGAGGAAGACCCGTTTGAGAATGAGACTGAGGTTCTTTCATGACAAAAAACCTGGTGTGACACAGTAATTAACAAATTGAAATAGATGTATTTCCCTCCTTCCAATTGGAAGTCACAAAGATGAGGAATTGTGAAATCTGGACAAGTATCCAATGTATCTGAGCACTTGTGTGACTTAGGTGATGGAGAAATGTAATGAGATTTATTGAAACTTGGATTTATGGTATATGTTTAATTTATAGCCCTGATGAAGTCAGTGATGCCTACACATCAATCTGACGAAACACGTGTTGGCTGTGGCTATTGAAGATTGTTGATGGAAAGGCTGTGGCTATTGAAGATTGTTGATGGAAATAAATCGACCAGAATACAAGAAGACTTGGACATACTCTTATTCGCATATTTGTTGGTTGCTCAAGACAATTTGCTTACTGAATAAAACTGGGTTTTCTCAGTTTATGCGGGAGCGTTAGTGGCCGTCCTCTACCTTGGAGCACCGGAAATAGTGATTAAAGATATTTACTGGGGAATTTAAAAGGTTTGCGCAAGTGGCCCTGCCACGTTCTGTTTTGGCTTGGGATCTATATGTAGATGGGCGGTTCCGGACTAAGGAACAGTTCTTTCGCGAGACCATGCGCACAGCATTGGAGTTATTCATGCTTGTGAGACTCAGACAAAGTGTTCGGGCTGCCACTCTGTAGTGCTAGAGGCACTCTTATGGTCTGACACCCTGTGATGACCTTTGACTACCATCATTTTAATTAACTTTGGGGTGTTATTTTATCCTAGCCTGAATGTACGACGTCCTGCATATGTCTTGTTTCTATTGAAGGTTTTGTTTTTGTAATCTTGAAGTCTTACAGTGGGAGCTGTCACAGAGTAGAACAGCCTTGCCAAGAACAGAACGTGTGGGATGTGCATTTGAAAGCATGAGAGAGAGAGAGGTGCAGAATGTAGTTTTTGGTCTCGAAGTGCAGTGTTATGAGCAGTGGTGCACACATGTGCACTATGTTGTACATTGAGAGACAAAGTATGTGATGCTATAGGCAGTGGTGCACAAATGTGCATTGTGTTGTACATTGGCAAGTATTATTAAGCTCTTACTATTGGCTTTGACATGGCCTCATGTCATCCTGAATTCTGACTCTGCCTTGCTTGAGCTTTTCTGCACGTACAGACAGGCTTGCAAGTTGTTTGGGTTAATCACGTTCAAGGTCTGTTTTGTGAGAGATTGTTTAATGTACCCTGGAAAGCTTTCGTAAGCTATGTCAAGATAAAGGCTGAAACATGTGAGAATGTAGAGGGAAAGTGGGAACTCCTTCCTGCCGTGGAATGCTTGCCTGGAAGCTGGCCAGTTCCAGTAAGTTTCCTTGGCGCAGAGGAGAAGACTCTCGAACCTTCTAGTGTGTTTTTGAGATTATAAAGCTGAGGGTTGTTGACTTGGAAACCGGGATTTTGGAATCCGAATGAGGACGGACGCGTCTACTTCGGTACAGCAAAACCCTGGTTGCGGAGGCTCTTATCCCCAACGGTTAAATCCCCCGGTAAGGAGTGGGCTAAGATGCAGTGTTTGCACCAGGTGAAGTGTTGAGTTTTGATTATTGCCATTGTGATGTGTGGCCAGTGGCTTTGATCATTTGAGGTGTTTTCTTTGTGATGTGTGAATGAGTCAGAGTGCACATCCAAATTAATCATTTGATGTATTTAGTGTATATATATATCTTTCTCATCTCTTGCAGGACGTCCAGTATATTTGCTTGAGCTTTATATATTATTTGCTGCTTGTATTTCATATCCACGCATTTAACTGTTGCATTTACCAAGTGTGTTATTATTGCTTGCATATAAATATATATCTCTATATGCATTTGAATGTGGTTCATTTGACATCTGGGAAAACCTTTCTGTTAGAGAGCATTGCATAAATAGAACCCCAAGCCTTATTCTAAAAAGAGAGTCTTTGCATTTTGTAAAGTAAAACCCTTTTGTAGGTATTGTTGTGTTTTGTGTTCTGCTTCGCCGTGTTTGAGCCATCGTGTAGAAGTGGAATTTGTAGAACTCTGTATTATCTGAAAGGCGGAGCAAGACACTCCAGAATTCCCACACGAACCACAAGCTCTCCCACCATTACACAAGATACTGCAAACTGAGCCACCTCAACACGTGACGTCGCTCATCTACCACAGTACACAAAAAGCAATCAAACCTTATAAATCATCATCGCGATCAGAATGGGAGGATGAACTCGGCACAACAGTCTCAGATAAGCAATGGGAATATTGCTGCAAGCAGATAGAGACCATCACGGCCAATAGCAGGCTAAGACTGATTCTTTATATGTTTTTACATCGTCTATACTACACTCCCGCCAAACTGTACAAATTTCACTTACGTGATAATGACAGATGCATGCGGTGTGGGAAGGATGGTGCTGGGTTTCTACACCTGGCGTGGGAGTGCCCAGCAATCCATGAATACTGGCAACAAGTATTCGAAGCAATGTCACCGATGGTGGATGCACCACTTCCAATATCTCCGGTTTCTGCCATACTGGGTTACACAGATGGAGTTGAAACAGTCCACAAGAAATATATGGCAATGCGCTTTCTACAATAGCAAAACATAAGGTCGCTTGTAAATGGGGATGGGGAAGGGCCCCCCAAATTTAAAGACTGGTTGCAGGATCTGATATTATGGCAAGAGCAATCACTCATGTATGCGGAACTACTTCCACTTACCTCCAGACCAAGGGATATATGGGACCCCCTGAAAACGTTTCTTCTGTCCACACCAGATGATACAGTGGCCACTACACGCAGACAGGATGACATGGGGAAGTGAGGACATAGGGGCGAGAGGGGATATTCCGACCCAACCACAAATTAAAGGCGTACATGGATCCCTACACTGGAGTACACATTGGCATATAGGGCATTAACACTTTTGGAATGTATAGTCTCAATACGTTGTCATATATTTAGTAAATATCCAAGAACCAATGCACATGCAACCCAGGATGAAATTGTTATGTAATGCTGGCTGCTAACATACGATGTAATATTATGATGTAAGCATACCCTGAATGCACTGTATAATGCTGTGAATGACAGGGTTCTTTTTTCTTGTTTAGAAAATCTTTAATATTTTTTTTTTTTTTAAATAAAAAATACTAACATTGCCGTGTTACAAGATTAACTTTAAGCAGTATAAAATTGCCTTCCTGACATTAACCGTTCTTGGATAGGAGTTATCCAATGAGGGCAAGGAATTGGCATCGGATTTCCTTCAGAAATGTGCTACCTTGCAGCCTCCCAACACACTGAAGTTACAATCCCTGTTAGAGTTTCTTAACTTCGGACAAGTTTACTTGCCACACTATCATAAGCGAGGGAAGCCCCTGCTTGATTTCTCCCAAGCTTTCTGGAAAACAATAGACTAGCAAATACGCTGACATCTTGCGTACACTACAAGCACACAAAATATTTACAGACTAGGAATAACAAACCAAACCTAGTATATTAAAAGTCGTACCAAGCTACTTAGGTTACACATATGTGGTATACAATGAGGGACAGATGATTCCCACAGCATACAAGCCACAATTGTATTTTACTGATAAAGCATGTTTTGCTTCCATTGTAAAACTCTTGCAGCTGTGACAACAGCTATTTTGAAAAAACACCTGTTGGACCAGGGAAAACTAACAAGTTACTTACCTTCGGTAACGATATATCTGTAAGAAACATAGGTTTGTTATAATCAATCAATCAATCATGTCACTTATAAAGCGCACTACATACCCGCGAGGGTCTCAAGGCGCTGGGGGAAGAGGGGGGTGGTGCTGCTACTGATCGAAGAGCCAGGTCTTGAGGAGTCTTCTGAAGGCCAGTAGGTCTTGGGTCTGTCGGAGGTTGGTGGGGAGGGTGTTCCAGGTCTTGAAGGCGAGGTGGGAGAAGGATCTGCCGCTGGCGGTCGTTTTCCGGATGCGGGGGACTGTGGCGAGGGCGAGGCTGGTCGAGCGGAGCTGGCGGGTGGGGGTGTAGAAGCTGAGTCGTCTGTTGAGGTCGTCTGGTCCGGAGTTGTGGAGTGCTTTGTGTGCGTGGGTGAGGAGCTTGAAGGTTATCCTCTTGTTGACAGGGAGCCAGTGCAGGTCTCTCAGGTGGGGTGTGATGTGGCTGCGTCGGGGGATGTCAAAGATAAGACGTGCAGAGGTGTTCTGGATGCGTTGCAGCCGTCTCAGGAGCTTAGCCGTCGTTCCTGCGTAGAGGGCGTTTCCGTAATCCAGCCTGCTGGTGACGAGGGCCTGGGTGACTGTTTTTCTTGTTTCGGTGGGGATCCACTTGAAGATCCTGCGGAGCATTCGGAGGATGTTGAAGCAGGATGAGGAAACGGCGTTGACCTGCTTAGTCATGGAGAGGGTGGGGCCGAGGATGACCCCTAGGTTGCGTACGCGGTCGGTGGGTGGCGGGGCTGTTCCCAGTGATGTTGGCCACCAGGAGTCGTCCCAGGCTGAAGGGTTGGAACCAAGGATGAGGACCTCCGTCTTGTCCGAGTTCAGCTTCAGGCGGCTGGTCCTCATCCATTCGGAGACGGCCTTCATTCCTTCGTGGAGGTGGGCTTTGGCGGTGTGAGGGTCTTTGGTGAGGGAGAGGATCAGCTGGGTGTCGTCGGCGTAGGAGATGATGTTGAGGTTAGTGCTGTCGGGCGACGTGGGCGAGGGGTGCCATGTAGATGTTGAACAGCGTTGGGCTGAGGGAGGAGCCTTGGGGTACGCCGCAGATGATCTTGGTGGCCTTGGATCGGAAGGGGCGAGGCGGACGCTTTGTGTTCTGCCGGAAAGGAAGGATGTGGTCCAGTCCAGGGCCTTCTCTTGGATCCCGGCGTCGTGAAGGCGTGTTCGTAGTGTGTGGTGGCAGACCGTATCGAAGGCGGCTGATAGGTCCAGGAGGATGAGGGCTGCTGTTTCTCCGTTGTCTAGCAGGGTCCTGATGTCATCGGTGGCGGCGATGAGGGCGGTTTCGGTGCTGTGGTTGCTGCGGAAGCCGGACTGGGAAGGGTCCAGGATGTTGTTCTCCTCGAGGTAGCGGGTCAGTTGTTTGTTGACGATTTTCTCGGTGACCTTCGCGGGGAACGGGAGCAGAGAGATGGGTCGGAAGTTCTTGAGGTCCTTGGGGTCTGCCTTGGGTTTCTTGAGTAAGGCGGTGATCTCGGCGTGCTTCCAGCTTTCCGGGAAGGTTGCTGTCTCGAAGGAGATGTTGATTATTTTCCGGAGATGGGGCGCGATGGCTGTACTGGCTTTGTTGAAGATGTGGTGAGGGCACGGGTCTAGCGGTGAACCGGAGTGGATGGTGTTCATGATCTCGCTGGTGTCCTCGTCGTTGATGTTGGTCCAGGAGAGCAGGCGGTTGGTGGTTGTGGGGGCAGTGGTCTCGGTGGTTGCCGGGGCGGTCGTGGTGTTGAAGCTGTCGTGGATGTCGGCGTTATAGATTCCTTACCTTAGAATTACCCCTAGGTGTCAAACTGGATCCGGAAAGTTTTTCGTCAGCAGTACCCCTGCGCGTCGGAAGGTGGCGTCGGTCGACTCCGCGTCCGTCGTCGTGGTCACCGGGATGACGTCGCGGTAGCTACATAGACGCCGTCCTCGCCGCTGACGTCAGTTCTGTACACGACTTTCCTCGCCAGAAGCGCAGAGCCATGCAAGACACGGACCACTGGTGCACAAAACTAGGGCCCTGAAAGGATGTCCTTAACCCTAGAAGTCAGTTCGCAGAACGGGGAGGATGAGTGGGGCGGTAAGGAATCTATAACTAACCGATGTTTCTTACAGATATATTGTTAACTAAGGTAAGTAACTTGTTCATCTGAAAGAAACAGTTCGTTATAGAATCCTTACCTTAGAATAGATACCACAGCAATATCAACCCCGGAGGTGGGTCTGCGAACCAAGTTCACACCAGAAAGTCCTGGAGAACAGAACGGCCAAAGAAGCCGTCTCTCCGGACGCGGCTGTCCAGGCAGTAGTGTCTCGTAAACGTGTGCAGCGATGCCAACGTAGCTGCCTGACAGATGTCATTTAGGGGGACTGCTCGTCCCAAAGCAGTAGTAGCTGCCGTCAGCCTGGTGGAATGGGCGCGCAGCCCCACTGGAGGCTCCTTCTTAGCCAAAGAATAGCAGGCTTTGATGCACAAAACAACCCACCTGGAGATGGTCCATTTGTGCACGGCCCGACCTTTCTTGGCACCCACGTAACCGACAAAGAGCTGGTCGTCCACCCGGAATTGTTTTGTGTGATCCAAGTAGAAAGAAAGCGCACGTTTTGGATCCAGACGGTGGAGCCTCTCTTCCTCTTTTGAAGGATGCGGAAAGAAGGTGGGCAAAGTGATGGTTTGGCCAATGTGGAAAGAAGTAACCACCTTGGGAAGAAAGGAAGGTCGAGTTCTAAGGACGACCTTGTCCGGATGAACAGACAGAAAGGGAGGCTTGGAAGACAGAGCCTGTAGCTCACTCACCCTGCGTGCAGAGGTGATGGGCACCAGAAAAGCAGTTTTCAAAGTGAGAAGTCCTAGAGGACAGTTATGCAGAGGCTCAAAGGGAGCGCACATAAGGTATGTCAGAACCAAGTTCAAGTCCCACTGGGGCATTACGAAGGGAACAGGAGGAAAAAGATGAGTAATGCCCTTAAGAAATCTATTTACAACAGGGGACTTGAAAAGAGAAGGCTGATCAGGTAGCCTGAGAAAGGCTGAAACGGCCGAGAGGTAGCCCTTAAGAGTGCCCAGAGCAGAGCCCTGCTGGGCCAAAGAAAGGAGGAAGAGAAGAACCTCAGAAAGAGGGGCAGAAAGGGGATCCACAGCCTTTGCTGTGCACCATGCCACCAGTTTATTCCATCTGCAGGCGTATACCGTCTTAGTGGAGGGACGCCTGGCTGCCAAGATTACATCACAGACTTCGGGAGGTAGGTCAAACGACGTCAACTGCCCCCGCTCAATCACGCAAGGAGGTGGAGGCTGGACAGGTTCGGGTGGAGGACCGTCCCCTGCTGCTGCGACAGAAGATCCTCCCGAAGAGGCAGTCGGATCGGAGGATGGATGGCCATGTTGAGCAGCTCGGGATACCAGACTCTTCGTGCCCAATCCGGAGCCACAAGAATGACTTGGGCCCGGTCGCGCTTGATCTTCTTCAGCACTTTGGGCAGTAGTGGTATAGGCAGAAAGGCGTATAGAAGAC
The DNA here is from genome assembly GCA_963921515.1 of Calotriton arnoldi. Lineage (NCBI taxonomy): Eukaryota > Metazoa > Chordata > Amphibia > Caudata > Salamandridae > Calotriton > Calotriton arnoldi. Next base: position 1,166,635 of record CAWUFW010000491.1, on the reverse strand, counting down.
CGCAACTCCACTCGCGACGAAAAGCGTCGCCTAGCGAGTGCCGCCTTGGAAATTCCAACGCGCAGAATTGCTGACATTGCGCATTCTCTTCGGTGGCGAATAGATCTAACCAAGGCTCTCCCCACTGCTGAAAGAGACCTTGCACCACCTCCGAGTGAAGACGCCATTCGTGATCCATCATGCACCTGCGGCTGAGTTCGTCCGCCCTGGCGTTCAGAGAACCTGCCAGGTGTTGAACCACCAGGGATATGCCCTGATGTTCCAGCCATGTCCAGAGGCGGAGGGCCTCCTGACATAGGGTCCACGACCCCACCCCGCCTTGTTTGTTGCAGTACCACATGGCGGTGGTGTTGTCCGTGAACACCTGCACTACTCTTCCCCGGACAGAGGTAAGGAATGCTCTGAGTGCAAGACGGATCGCCCAAAGCTCCAGAAGGTTGATGTGGAGCCCGGACTCCACCGGAGACCTCTGATCTCCGCCTCTACCATGTGGCCGCCCCATCCCAGAAGGGATCCGTCCGTCACCACTGTGTGTTCTGGTTGGGGAAGGGAGAGGGATCTGCCATTGACCTAATCCTGGTTCGAGAGCCACCACTGCAATTGTCGTGCAGTGCCCTCTGAGATCTGGACGCAATCGGACAGATTCCCCTGATGCTGCGCCCACTGGAACTTCAGGTCCCATTGCAGAGCCCGCATATGCCACCAGGCATGATCGACCAGCAGGAGGCCATGAGGCCCAGCAGCCTCAGGGTCATCCTGACCGAAACCCGGGATAGAGGCTGAAAGATCGGAATCATAGCCCGAATATCCCGGACTCGCTGTTCGGGAGGATAAACCCAAAACTGAGTCGTGTCCAGAACCGCTCCGATGAAGAGGAGCTTCTGAGAGGGGGTCAGGTGTGACTTCGGCACCTTGATGGAGAACCCCAGCGAATGCAGGAGGTTGGCCGTAGTCTGGAGGTGGGAGACGACAGCCTGGGGCGAGCCCGCCTTCAACAGCCAGTCGTCGAGATAGGGGAAGACTGGGACCCCTGATCTGCTTAGATGAGCTGCGACCACCGCTATCACTTTCGTGAACACCCGAGGGGCGCTGGTAAGGCCACAGGGGAGCACGGTAAACTGAAAGTGCTCGTGGCCTACCGTGAACCGCAGGTAACGCCGGTGGGCCGGCAGGACGGGGATGTGAAAGTAGGCGTCCTGCAAGTCCAACGCTACCATCCAGTCTCCAGGGTCTAGGGCAGACAAGACCTGAGCGAGCGTCAATATCTTGAACTTCTCCTTCCGGAGGAAGCGGTTGACGTTCCTGAGATCCAAGATAGGACGCAGGCCTTTGTCCTTCTTGGCACCAGAAGGTAGCGGGAATAACAATAACGACCTACTTCTGGGACAGGAACGTGCTTGATGGCTCCCTTGGCCAAGAGTGACGAAGCATCCTGTTGGAGAAGGGCCAGGTGATCCTCCGACACGCGATGGTACTGAGGTGGCATGGAGGGAGGGGTAGTCTCAAAGGGGAGGGAGTAGCCCCTTCGGACTATTTGCAAAACCCACCTGTTCGACGTGATGGTGCGCCAGTGGGGGAGGTGATGGCGGATCCTGCCACCCACTGGCGTTTGGTGGCCCTGAAAGGTCGGACTAGGAAGGTTTGGAGGCTGCTGCAGAGGGGGCTGTGGTGGACTGGCCCGCTCGCTGGCCCCCAGAACCACGCCGGTAGTTCCCTCGTCCCCGGCCGCGCTGTGGCTGAACAGCTTGAGCTGGCCTGTGGCCCTGGGCGGGACGTAGCGGGGCACCCCTTCTGTAGCCATAAAAGGGGCGAAAGGCAGACTGCGCAGGGCGGGTGGTGGAGAGGCCCAAGGACCTGGCCGTAGCCCGTGAGTCATTAAAGCGCTCTAGCACGTTGTCCGCCTTGTCGTCGAAAAGGCGACGGCCATCAAAGGGCATGTCCATAAGGGTGGATTGGATATCCTCGGAAAAACCAGTCGAACGCAACCAGGCGTAGCGTCGAAGGGCTACTGACGTCGAAATAGTCCTGCCAAGTGCGTCGGCGGTATCCAGCCCACAGCGGATTGTAAACTTCGCTGAGTCTCTCCCCTCTGCAACTGCACTGGAGAGTATGGCCCGGGCCTCCTCCGGGCACTGAGGCAGCACTTGCGCCACCGTATCCCACACAGAGTGGGTGTAACGGCCCAACAGACATACAGTGCTTACCGACCGCAGGCCAGCTTTTTGGATTCGCTTTCCGGTGGTGCGGTAGGGAAGGTGCCCTTGGAAGTGGAGGTTTGAACCACCAAGCACTCCGGGGTGGGATGTTGGGAGAGGAAAGTGGGGTCACCCGGGGCCGGGCGGTGGCGTCGGGCAATCATCCTATCCACAGGAGCCCCTGTGTTGGGCCTGGACCAGGTGCCCAAAAGGATGTCCATGAGGGTCTAATTAAACGAAAGTAGGGGCTCCGAAGAGCTCGCTGCCGACTGAAGCACCTCTGTCAGGAGGCTAGTCCTGACTGCCACCGTAGGAAGCTCGAGGTTGAGAGCCTCGGCTGCCCTACGCAACACCACTGCGTATGACCCTCCCTCCTCCGTAGCCACGGTAGGAGGAGACAAAATGCCTAGGTCTGGGGAGGTATCCAGACCACTGGCATCCCTCAGTTCCTCTCTCCAGTCCGGATCGTACTCCAACTGGTCTGACAAAGGGTCCCCAGACCCCTCCCAGTCTTCCTCACCCTCCTCTGGCTGCCAAGTTGGCTGAAAATGGCCAGGGTGGCACACAGGGGCAAAAGTACCCATCGGCGCCGGATCCGGCGTCGGCCGACACCGGTCCAGCTCCGTGTCCACGTCGGGTTGTAAGTCGGGGTCGACGTCGGCTGGGGGACCAGCCGGCTGCGGACGTGGTGCCGGTGGAGTCGGCGCCAGTGGAGGTGTCATAAGGTCGACCGGCGCTGATCCGGATCCTGGCCTGGATCCAAGGGGGCCCTGCGGTGCCGAGGCCGGAGCCGCCAGCTTCGAAGGCCTAGGGCCCCAGGCCGAGTCTGCAGAGCCCGAAGGCGCGCCGGCGGAGTCAGGCTGCCCAAAGATGGCGTATTGCTTCGTAAAATTGACGAAGCTGGGCAGGGTTCGCTCCCGGTCCCGGGAAGGGAGGGAAGCCCAGAGTCGACCCTGAAGGCTCCGCACGCGGAGCCGCGGGAGTGGCACCACCCGCACCTTGCGTCGCATCGGCCGACGGACGAGGGGAAGTCAAACAGTGACGGCGCTTTCTTTGACTTCTTATTTTTTTTTTTTTTTTTTTTTTTTTTTAAATATCTTTATTGGCATTTTCATATTTTAACATAACTGTCATCACATTTTTATTCAACAGTGCTTAGGTGTTCATGACCAATAGAGGCGATTACATGTGTGGGATAACTGTACTTCTAACTTGAGCCTCCGAGTCAATCCAACGTGTCATTTTTCATTATAATATAAATCACCATACATGTACGATTGGTTCAGTGATACTGCGTGCTATTTCCAACAGGTTTACTACCTTTTGTTTTGGTCGCTTGACATCGTTTTCGCCGCCTACACACCCGTGGTACCCCTTCCCCCTTGCCCTGTTCCCTAAATCATAAATGCATGGGTCACAGGTGCAGTGGTCTACGTATTCCGGGCCCACACAGCCGACTGCCGCACTGTAGGGGTAAGTCTGTAGTATGGAGCAATACAGTGCTGCTATTTGCTCATTGCTAATTACCAATAAGATCTTTTTTTTTTTTTTTTTCTTCTAAAATATACAGCTCCAACCTGAGCTCAAAACTTGAAAAAGGAAAAGAAAACATCTGCCTTGTTTTTTTTTTTTTTTTTTTGTTTGTTTTAGAACACCGTCAGTTTCTATCTTATACTGCTGAAAATTAAGTGTCGTGCCAGGATATTGCTGCACATCTCAATATCAAATGTATCAGTGAGCATCACGTGCAGCCAGTTGGGGCCCCCTCCTATACAGCCGGGGTGGGGGCACAGATCCCTATGCGTTGAAACCGAAGGGGGCACAACCTGCGCCGCCTCCACGTGCGCCGGGCACACCCACTCCCTGCAGCTTGGGGTGCGGGGGAAGGGGGGGAAAAGACCGGCAGGTTCATACATCAGCTGTCCGGTCATCATCCCCGCCCGCTAGTGGCTTGGTTTGGAACGTCGTCAGTAGCGCATCCCAGGCCTGTGCTATGGGGAATTTTCGGAGTCCCGCTGTCTCCTCCCTGTGTAATGCCGTACTTTCCGCCTCAGCCCACACTGTGAGTGAGCGTTTCCAGCTAAGCGTCTCTGGGGGAGTTGCGCTTTTCCATTGTTTAGTGATTAGGCGCTTTGCAGTGATCAATCCCAAGTCTCGGAACCTTGAGGCGACCTTGGCCGTTTTGGGCCTTGGATATAAGCCCAGCAAACAGACTTCCCACGACCACGGCGGCGGCGTAGTTGTGCACGGCGCCAGGGCTATTACTACCTCCCGCCAATAACGTTGTATAGTCGCACACGCCCACATCATGTGTAGCAAATCTACGTCAGGGCACTGGCAGCGAGGACACATAGAGGTGGTAATTTTAAAATATCTATTTATCTTGCATGGCGTAAGATATGCCCGATGTATGATATAAGTTTGAATAAGTTTAAACCTCGAGTTCCGAGGTATGTTCCTGGCACCCGCTAATATCACATCCCACTCCTTATCTGTCCAGGGCTGGCCTCTGTCTGTCTCCCACCCCGCCCGAAGGCGCCCCATCGGCTGCAGTGTTTGCGTAAGGAGCGCTTTCCACTAGCCAATGGACCACATGTGACCCCTCGCCCATTGTATGCAAATATTGTATCAGCAGATGTGTCGGCGGCTCTGTCGCCAAGTCCCCCAGGCGGCCGCCAAGGCCCTCAAGAGGGAAGAGTGCAGCAGAAACTGGCCCGCTGGCAATCCTGTGTCTTCGACTATTGTCTCAAATAGCAACAGTCCCCCATCCCTGTATAGGTCTCCTACTGTATCCAGTTCCGCCGCTCGCCAGGCCACCAGGGCTGTCTCTGTGGTGCCCATCTGGCCCCTTGGCGTCCCCAGCAATGGCAGAAGCGGAGCATAGGGTAGCGCATGTCGGGTGAGATACAAGCTTCTTTTGTAACATTTATATGCCAATTCTAGGTATAGTTGCGTGGGTCGCTGGGATTTAGCTATTGGGTGAAACAAGTGACAGATTCGGGAGTAGGTCCAGGGCTGCTGCACGGCGGCGGTGTCCTCCAGACACCTATCATCTAACCACTTTGTCACCCATTGAAGTTGGGCGGCTAGATAATAGAGTTCCAAGTTGGGGACCGACAGTCCTCCCTGGCCAGTGGGTGCATACATCTTCCATAATGCAACGCGCGGCCTCCCTTTATTCCATATGAAGTCCCGGAACAGACGCTCCAGTTCCCTGAACGTCCCAGGTCTCACATACAGTGGAAGATTAGCAAAGTAGTATAACATCTTAGGGAGTACAATCATTTTCAGCAATGTTATACGACTCATTACATTGAGCTGAAGCGTCTTCCAGAATTGCATCTGGGCCCGTATTGCTGAGATTGCTCTCGTTAAATTGCCTCCCAGTAAGTCAGCGGGCTCACGATATACGAAGACTCCTAGGTATCGAAATGTGGTCGGATACCATGTGAGGGGCACGTCGTTTAAGACCACCTCCGTCTCCTCGCTGTCAGCGCTGAATGAGTATATCCCCGACTTGGCCCAGTTGACTCGAAGCCCCGATTTTTCCTCAAAGAGTTTCAGCGTATTCGCAATGGATGTTGGTATTGCAGTGACATCTCGAAGGTACAATATCAAGTCGTCCGCGTACAGAGAGACGGCGTGTAATCCATCTCCCAGCCGTATTCCCCACTCCTCACCCCCCGCCGAAGCAGTATTGCTATGGGCTCCATTGCCAGGGAGAACAATAACGGTGACAAGGGGCAGCCCTGGCGCGTCCCCCGGCGCACTCTGACACAGTCGGACACTAACTTACCCGTTCGGACTCGGACGGTGGGCCGTCGGTATAATAGACGGACCATTTCCAGATAGCCCTCCCCCAGTTCGTATTTCTCCAGCACTGCTGCCAGGTAAGGCCATTCCAGTGAGTCAAATGCCTTTGCTAGGTCCAGTACCAAACAACCCGACCGGGGCCAGATCAGTGGGGCGTACCGTTGTATTCTGAAAAATCTACGTATGTTTAATGAGGTACAACGCGTAGGGACAAAGCCATTCTGATCAGGATGCACTAGCAGCTTTACGAGAGGAGAAAGTCGTCTGGCTAGCAGTGACGCAAATATTTTATAGTCCGTGTTGAGGAGTGCAAGTGGACGGTAGGAGTCCAGAAGGTCAGGGTTTTTGTCCGGCTTGAGGAGTGATACCAATAGGGCCTCATTCTGCGTTGCGGCAAGAGTGGAGCCATCCAACGCTGCCTCATATACTTTCAATAGCTGCGGCACTAAAATAGACGCATATGCTTTATAAAATTCGGTCGGCAGACCGTCAGGTCCTGGTGACTTCCCATTAGCTAGGGAAAAGACACTATCACGCAATTCCTCTGTTTGTATCGGAGCGTTCAGCTCCTCCTTTTGCACACTCGTGGGTCGTGGCAAATCTATTTCGTCTAAGTATGTCTGCAGTTCTAACTGTGTTACTCGTGTTTGCGTTTTATACAGGTCTCGGTAATGCTCTACAAACGCTTCATGTATGTCTCCCTGTGTGTATGCAGTAGCTCCAGTCACCGTTTTTACCGATACTATGGGTGTGGACGGCTCACTCTGACGAATAAGCCACGTGAGTAGCCTGCCTGCCTTATCACCCATCTGGTGTGTTCTTGCCGAATGAGCCGCATAGTTGAGGCACTTCAACCGCTCCAGCAGCCGTGTGTGCTCGCCCCTCAAGCTGCCTAGTTTCCCTTGTTTATTGTCTGGGTCGGCTTGCTCCTCGTCCGCTAACGTCCGCTCTATGCAGGTAAGTTCTCTCTCCAGTTGGTGGCGCATACCTACTAGAGTCCCTAAACAATGCCCCCTAACCACCACTTTTAGGGCATCCCACTCCACCAATGGCGACGTGGCCGTGCCTGCATTCTCCTCGAAATATTGCTCCACCGTAGTGGCCAGTAGCTCTCGAAAGGGGGCGTCCAGAAGCATATCTGGTTGAAGACGCCAGATCGGGATCGGTGGCAACTCCGTCTCCCATCGTAGCTCTAGGACATGCGGATTATGATCAGAATGCGTGCGGCCCATGTAAGTAGAGTCCACAATACTTGAAAGGAGGTCGTCGGACACCATGAAACGGTCCAAGCGCACGTGTAGTCCGTGAGCACCAGAATAGTAGGAGTATACCCTGTCTAGCGGGTTCCTGTGTCTCCAAGCATCCGTGAAGCGCCAGTGTTGTGCCCAGCCACCTAACGCCTTTGCCGCTGCATGCGTGGCGGTACCGGGCAAGGGGGAATGATCGGTCTATGGATACATCCAGCACACAATTGTAATCTCCGCCTAGGATCATGGGTAGTTCATGCCACACGGATAATTCCTGTGTCAGAAGATCTAGGAATATGGCCTGCTCAGTGTTAGGCGCATAGAGTGACGCCACTATCACCGGCTTCCCATCAAGAGCCCCCTTGACTATAACATATCTGCCTTCCTTGTCTATTAATGTGTCCGTCACTTTAAAGGGAGTGCCAGGCCTGACCCAAACCAGTACCCCCTTGCATACGCTGAATAGCCTGTCGCATATAGCTGCCCTCTCCAACGTCTATGCAGGCGCGCGATCTCTTCCTGTACAATATGCGTTTCCTGCAGGAGCGCTATTTGTATGTGGTGCCGTTTCAAATAGGAGTAGATCTGATAACGGCGCTCTGGGCTATGAATGCCCCGCACGTTCCACGTGCCTATTTTGATAGAAGCCATGTCATGTGATTGTCGGCGTCACATCCAGTCCCCTCCCACCGGGGATCTACAACAACTGGCGACAGGCGCATTAAGGCCCCATTGGCGTGCGTGCCCCTGTGTGTCTCAGCTGTGTTGTAAATATTTCCATGTCGAAGGATAATGGCAGTGTGAAAAGAAAAATAACAGTCAACCAATAATACCATGAGAGCAATTTCGCAACTGGCGATTGCCCAAACTTATAGCACAATAGCACACAGTTAACTTCTGGGGGAACTATCGTGCACAGCAAACTACAAAATAGAAAGAGTCCGATAAGGGGAGCGTCAGGCACAGCGATCCCTTCCCCAGCCAGTCCCATGTCGAATACGACTATTTACCTATACAATACGTATGACATTCCCATCTTTACGGGGTCTGCAAGAGAAGCCCAACAACAGCGCCATCACCCATCTAATAAAACAATCAATATAGACGTAACAAACATTCACATTATGATACGCTGGAGTCCACTGAGTCAAGGACACTTGCGTGAACTGTGGGGCCGCATCTTTCCCGGCGTCCTCAGAAAAGTGGGGCAGGCGACAAACTGCAGTCCTTTGCAGGATCACACAATGGCGTCTGAAGTCTGCGGGGTGACGTGCGGCAGGACACTTGTTTCCTGCGATAGCGAAAAGGCATCAGACAGTTCCTCGTCGCTCTGTGGCCCCCGCCTGACAGAATCAGCATCCGAGTCCCCCTCCGGAGATCCACTAATACTTGCCACTGCCTGCACTGCCTCCAATTGACCACTCAATACCAATTCCGGCGCTGGGCCAGTCACCTGAGGGGCCGAGGACTGCGATCGCCTCCGCCTCTTTCTGCGTCGTCGCTGTGCGGTCTCGGTCTCGGGTAGGAGTTCTCTTTCTCCTTTCTGCGTTGGGTGGTAAGAGTCCAGCCATTCCCCTGCTTCCTCTGGCGTGGCGAAGAAGTGGGTCTTACCATGGGCGACAACTCTCAGCTTCGCAGGAAATAATAATGAGTATTTGAGTTCATACTGTCGCAGGCGTCGTTTTACCGCTAAATAAGAGTGTCGCTGTTTCTGGACTTGAAAAGTGTAGTCCGGGAATATCATCACCTTGTGATTGTCCACTTGTATGTCCTTCAATTGTCTGGTCTCTTGAAGTATAGTGTCCCTGTCTCTGTAATTTAGGAGACGTATTAAGAAGGGTCTTGGGTTCAAGCCCGGTGGCGGCGGCCTGGCGGGCACCCTGTGCGCTCTTTCAACCACGAAATGGGGAGACAGGGCCCCATCCGGCAGGAGCGTCCGGATCCAGTCCTCCGCATAGTGTACTGCTGCCCTCCCCTCCACTCCCTCCGGAAGACCAACGACGCGTATATTATTGCGGCGTGCCCGTCCTTCGGCATCCTCTGCTCTGTCTTCGAGGAATTCCACCCGGTGTAGCAGCTCTTGGATGTTCTTCTCAGCCGTGGTCACTCGTGGCGTGACCACCGAGATCTCCCCTCCACTGTGGCTGCTCGGTCTGCCAGCTTCCGGTGGTCCGCATGGAGCAACGTGAGATCGAGTGCCACTTTATCGATTTTTCCTTCCAATGAGGTGCGCACCTGGTTCATCGTCTCCCCAAGCTTTTCGACCGCCGCCAGCACCGCGTCCAGCTTGTTTGCCATGGGGTCCGCCATCTTAGCCTCCGCTACTCTGTCCACGTGCGCCCGGGTCTGTGGGTGAGGGCCTGTCGCACCACCAGCACCAGTCTTCGGTCTGCTCCCTCGTGACATGAGGCGGTGCGCGCCGGTCGCCGAGGTGGACGAGTCTCCCCGCAGCTACTCTCTCGGTAGCACTCAAAGATCGCCTCCACCCGCCGTAGCGGCCCAGACCTCAGATCAATCCGTCGAGGCAATCTCGGAACCACGCCTGTCGGCCGGATGTAGGAGCTTCTGATCCGGGCGCATCCACTATTGGTCCTGCACCTCAGCGTCTGGTGGGAAAGACGCAGCGGGCGACAAAGTCGGCTCCACGCGCCTGGACGCCAACGCACCTCTACTGTGGTAGATCTGTCATCCAACTTCGGGCCCCACCCGAGAGTCTACCATCCAATGCACCAACTGTCGTCGCACTGGGCCCTGGCCAACGGGGGCGCTCCGCTCTCCGTGCCCCCGGGATGCCCCTGCTGATCTTGCTTATGGCTAGGGGGAGGATGGGGGTGCTACATCCACCACTCTGCCAATGCAGGCCACTGGTGGCGATGCGCACCGCTCACGCTCTGACGCCCTGTTCCGTCACTCGCCCGCCATCTCCAAACTGCGAGGCAGCCTTCGCCGAGAGGGCCCCCGATGCTGTTGCTGGTCCGGGGGGACAGGGCCGCTTCTAGTCTGCCTCACTGTCCATTTCTGCGCCAGCACCCTTTTAACAAGCCTGCTCCTCCTCACCTGGCAGTCCCAGCATCCAGGATCTCGCCTCTGGTCCGTGGTATAGCTCCAGGGTCATTCACGCCATCCAGTCCGCCGCTCCAGGGGCACCACTCGGTCAAGGACGCTACACCTGCCGGGGTCTTTTGTCCTGTCCTCGGCCCAGCACGCCTGCCGGGCCCTGTTCCTGCGTCCCTCTCCTCCTGCGCCCGTACCTCCGATCAGCGGAGCCCCCGGGCCACACCGGAGCGCCCCTAGCCGGTGGCGGCGCAGACCCTGCGCCGGCTGAAGCGGCGCCCGCCTCGTCACTGTAGCCGCGGCCGGTGGCAAATACCTCTGCGTCGTCTTCACGGCACCCGCCTGGTCCACTCCTGCCTGTCCTCCCTGGCAGGCTGTGCGAGAGCAATTTCTGGGCTGCTGCGTGTGTCGGGCCTAGGGGGCGGAGTCAGCCTCCGGCCTCCGTTTGTCGAGCGAGCCCAGCTGCACGGCACCGTGCCCCCGGCTCAGCACACCGGCAGGGGCTCAGCTCCGCAGCTCCCCTCTCCGCTCACCGTTTCGCCCGTCGAGGCTTCAGGGTCGTCTCGGGAACGATCCGATCTGGCAGTGGCCCCTTTTGTTTGGCACAGAACAGGATAAATGTGGCTGGGGAAGGGAGCCGTAGACGGAGCTGCTTAGCTACACGTCCGTCTCCATTGCCGGCTAAGCCACGCCCCCTTCTTTGACTTCTTCTTATGCTTCGACTTACCTGACCCCGAGTGCGAAGACTTAGAAGAGGAGTGATGATGGGTCCGCGATCGGTCCCTCACCTCCCACGCGACCGGAACCTTGTGCGACGCTGACCCGACTGCCGGGCCTTGAGGAGCTTTCGGGACTGGTCCCGCAAAGACTTCGGGCCATGGTTCGACAGTCGGAGCACGACTTGGGGTCATGGTCGCGCTCCAGGCAGAAGAGGCACACGCGGTGCGGATCCGTCACTGACATCAGTCGGGTACAGGAACCGCAGGCCTTGAAACCTGGCATCTCTTGTGCACCAGGAGTCGGATGAAGACTTGAAAACGAAGTTGACAAAAGTCGCAAAAAGTGACTGGGGGTACCGCTCTCTCCAGATCTGCGCTTGCTGGCGCGGAAAAAGAAAGAACTGACGTCAGCGCGCGAGGGTGGCGTCTATGTAGCTACCGCGACGTCATACCGGCGACCACGACGCGTAGTCGACCGACGCCACTTTCCGACGCACAGGGGTACTGCTGACGAAAAACTTTCCGGATCCAGTCTGACGCCTGGGGGTCATTTTAAGGTAAGGATTCTATAGCTAAATGTTTCTTTCAGATAAATAATTTTGCTTTATCTCATACCAGCACTAGAGGCAATCACTAAGAAAAGTATTCCTAATTCTCGAGCACACCTGAGATGGGTGCAGTGGGCTTCTTCATTGAGTGCAGTAGATGTAAAGTTTCAGTATAATCAGACTCTTCAGACACAAGCTTTCCTCTAATATGAGCAGAATGTCACCCCGATTCCGAAAACCTTACCCAATGAGCCATGCCAGAGCGTGTTCCACATGGATGGCTCTGCACAAGCTGCGATAGGAACCAAGCAAAAGTACTCAGCAGCCTGCGCAGGAGTGCAGTGAAAGATGGCGAGATCAAACAACAGCGCACCCACACCAAAATTTCTAGGTGCCAACACTGCACAACATGTAGGAATTCAAGCCTTGGTACTTGCATTGGAGAAGGAGGATAATTCAGTTCCCACACTAATAGTGTCCGATTCATCCTTCTGTGTGCAAGGTTACTATGTAGATTTGAAACATTGCCGCCGGAACGGATTCAAAAGAGAAACCTACTAAGAATAATCAGCTCTGGGGAAAAGGTAGCTGTCGGAAAAGATAAAGTTCCATTGGTCGATGTGACGCACACTTTGGGCCATCAGCATGATGCGATTCATGTTGAAATGGAACTGTGCAGCCGACTTGGCTGCAAAGGCTGCAGTACAGACTGTCAAATTAGCAGTCTTAAGATCTAAAATGAAGATCGACACAAATACTAGCAGTGATACAGGCAACAATAAAAACAAACGCCTCCAGCTGCCTCTCTCAAATACTCCTACACCCTCAATTCAGATATCACTCCAGTGGTTACTATACAAGGAGTGGAAGAAAGGATGTTTCCTAATGAGCTGTCCAGATTAGATTTAATCAAAGCAGTCCATGGGGGGTTGGAATCTGCTCATGCCGAGACAAATGAAATGTAGCAATGCTACAGCAACGCTTCTGATGACCATATTTATATAAATAGGCCAGAGATTCTGATTGACGATGTGATGTTTGTGAACAGAGCTTCAACTGTTAGAAGACCTGAGCAGACTTCTCTCAGTCTACAATATACCGTTTAAGGTCATATATTTGGACCATGTCGGGACAATAAATTCTGTTAACCAAAATAAGTACATATTGGTGGCAACTGAGTCATGTTCTCAATTCATATGTGTGTGCCCTCAAAGAAATGGGGGTGCTCAAGCAGTCATTAAGGACTTGCAGTGTCCGATAGCCAAGGGAGCAATCTATACCTTTCATTAAGACAATGGTCCTAAGTTCACCTCCAAGGTTTACAGGGATGCTATATCTGTAATTCAGCAATCCATTTCAAGAAGAGAGTAAAGGGGTAATCGAGCATGCTAACGGCACGCTTAAACAAGCCCTGACTGCTAGGGTAGTTAGTTCATGTCTTAGTTAGTACCATTAACTGTATGGAGTTCCGATAGCATCAAATAACTTGCGTAGACGAGTCCCGGGAGGATGCACTCCATACAAGGTGCTCTCTGGAGTTCCTACATATGTACCTGGCCTATATATTCTGGGAAAGTAGTGGAAGAAACTTAATTTGGTCTGGGCCACTTAAATGTTTTGTAGAACACCCAAGAGGTCAGAGAGAAGCTGTGTAATGTGGAGCATTCTGAAGCTGCCACCGGTGAGAAGGAAGTTTCAACTGCTGACGAGTGTATCCCACTAGTAGGGGACCTATTTCAAGAACAGATCAACGAAAAGCAAGCTTTTGAGCCACCCTACCGACCACCCATTCAAGTTCTTGGGGTAAAAGGCGAACAAACTGTAATCCTGCCTCCTTTGTCCGGTTCAAAGAAAAAAACAACAGGTGTCCATCGACCACATTAAGAAGTACTATGTGGTCAATTCTACACAGCAGACCCTGCTGAGCATCATGAACAATTCAGAGTAGATCCTCATACCCTCTCCCTACTCTGAATGAAATACCACTAGAAGAGCGCAGTAAGATTACTAGCTAGAGTACCCAGTCGGGGATATTTGAGCCTACAGCATCTCTAGCTTAACATCGAGCAACGAATTACATGGGACGAATCTAAAGCTGCCATTACTACAGATGCATATGTTCCAAGGGACACCATGCTTTATTATGAACCCCCTTGTGAAGCGACATCAACTGAGATCATGCCTTTTCTAGAAACTATGCTTTATGAAAATTAATCTGAATTCTACAGAGGACTTTTCATCACACTCCAGAGTCACTCTGCCATCAAATTCTTATTGCTTATTGGTTTCGTGGCAGGGGCCTGATACCACTGTGGTCCTATGTTTAGATTGCTACAGGAGTGTTTCTTTTCGTAAATGCTGTCGTTCTACTGCTATTGAATGGACACTGCATCCCTGAAAAGAACTGTTCTACAACCCATGAGTCAAGAACTTCAACCACACCTCTCATCCCACAGAGCTCAACAAGATCTCTACACTGCCAATATTATAGCTTTCCCAGTGCTGGAAGACACAGTCTGGGAAAGGGTTCCTTACCAGGTTATGGGACCCACTGAGACTTGTCATGTGTATTGAAAGTTTCAATAAATGATGTGATCATTTCAGGATCTATTTCAGATGACGGGGACAAAAAGTGTAAAACAAATGTGTGATTTAGAGGTGTAAACTACTCTACACAATGAAGATCCTTTTTTGAATGTACTGAATAACATACATGTAATGTTTTCATAATCATGCACAATATTAAATACATCGAACCAGTTATCCTAGAGAAATATGCATTTAAACACAATGGTAGCATTGTGATGCTCCGCCCCTTAATAGTCATCCAAATGTCTTGAAGAAAGTGAGGACTGATCACATCCTGAGCTTTCTATTTATTACAGCGTCCACAGAAGCTTTAGAAGAACTTAATTACCACCAAACTGATTAATTCAGAGGAATTCAATCAGAATTTGGCCATACAGGGATATGAATATTAGAAAGAAAATACTGCTGAGCAAAAGTATTTGGGGAGCCAAATATTGGCAGGTTCAAGGTAAAGAAGTCTAATCCCAAGCATTTATTAGCCACAAAGATATTTTTCAGAATGAACCCGCACAGCAGACTACCTATCTATGATTTGGAACCATGAAATCCCTTAAAAAACATCAATACCAAACGTCAATTCAACATTATTCACTAGTTGGCAATCACAAATAAGCATTTCCGAGTGAACTAAATGATATGATCCGGAATGGAACTTACAATTCCTCACAGTACCCTCATGAAGGTTTGCCCCTATGTCTCTATAAATCCAAAACATGCATTCATTATTTCCTTTCCAACACCTCTGGTCCTAAAGCTAATCATGAAGATCCATGATATAACTGATGTATACCTGTCGTCGTTACAACGTATAGTGTGGGTAAGCTTTGCCAACATTGGTTAGCACATTCCAGTCTCCAGGCTGTGAAGCAGCATTTGTCCCTCATTAAGGAAAGGATTATGTTAGCGCACTGCTACTGGAACGCCCATCCTATTGGACAGCCTACTATTCCATCAGATGCGGGCGACTTGCAAAAGTACTAACAGGTCATTCCCGGCGCCACCTCCCACTAACGCCGCTTTGGAATACATCCACACAGCTACCACACATCGTAAGTTGATCACAAGAATATATACACTATCCATGTCAGCTACATCTACTAACACCGAACTGGCACGAGAGGCCTGGTGGGTGGACTTGCTAGATAGCCCTACACCCGAGCAATGGAAATACTGCTGCATGCAAACCTAAAAACTTTCCCTTAACTACAGACTCCGACAAATACACTTCAAGTTCCTCCATAGAATGTACCGCACCCCAACCACGCTGCGCAGAATGGGCCTTATCACGGATGCACGCTGCCTGCGCTGCGTGGTGCCTGATGCCTCGTTTATGCACTTGGCGTGGGTCTGCCCCCGGGTGGAGGCCTATTGGCTGGAGGTGTGTGCCTCCATTAGTGCCATCACATCGACTACTCTTGCACCTAATCCTCTTCTTTGCCTGCTCGACTACGTCCAAGAGGTGCCTGATGCCTGTAGACGTCTTGTGGCGATGCTTCTGGTCCAGGCCAGGCGCACCGTGGCAATGCACTGGGGGCGCAGACCGGCGCCGACACTCAAACTTTGGCTCACCGATGCAGCATTTTGTCAGACACAATTGTCAGAATTCTGGAATCTAATGCCAAGCGCCAGCAGGCCACATGATATTTGGGTACCCCTGGTGACATATCTACATAGCCTAGCAGAAGATACCGCGATCCACGATGCCCCTGTAAATAATCCTGAGGCTTCTCCGGGGCGGATATCAGATGCCTAGAGTGTGAGACGGGAGGGAAACCCGCATATATGTGCGTCATGGTGCCCCTACTTGCCTCATCATAATCACTGCCTTTGTTGTATGCGCCTCATCTCATTCCGTTATGCATTCTCACGCCATTTCTGCCCTGCTAAATTGCCAGTGTACCATATGTATGTCTTAACCCGTCTTTTTTCCCGGATTTACTACTATACTGTAAAGTCTGAACAATTTTGCTTTGTTGAAGCCTCAATAAAAAACGTTTAAAAAAAAAAGGGAAAGGATTATGTTACTTACCCTGTAAGCATCTGTTCTTGGCATGTAGAGCTGAAGATTCACATGCTTTGTATATTCCTGCCATCTAATTTTGGGTTAGGATGTTTGCAAGTTGTTTTACTTCGAAGAAGTCTTTTCCAGTCACGAAGTAAGGTGACTCCTCCTTTCGGTGATAGTGCGCATGGGCATCGACTCCATTGTTAGATTGTTTTCCCGCAAGAGGGTGAGAATGGAGTAAGTAAGTGAAGTGTAGAGATGTCCATGCCTATGTAATGTAAATAATGAGAACTGCAACAACTACAGGTGCCCAGGGAGGTGTGAGGGCACATGTGAATCTACAGCTCTACATGTCAAGAACGGATGCTTACAGTGTAACAAAATCCGTTCGAGGCATGTGTGCTGTAGATACACATGCTTTGCATAGTCTATATAGTAGTATTCTCCCAAAACGGTAGCTAACCAGTAGGTGTTGCAGTTGTTTGAAACAGTGTCTTTAGCACTGCTTGTCCTACATTAGCTTGTTGACGTGCTAATACATCCACACAATGTTTAGTAAAGGTGTGTGGTGTAGACCATGTTGCTGCTTTACAAATATCAGCTATGGGAATGTTACTCAAAAAGGCCATAGGCGCTCCTATTTTACGAGTGGAATGTGCTCTAGGAGGTATAGATAAAGTTCTATTAGCTTTTAGCGCAGCAAGTTTGAATACATTTAACAATGCATCTAGGAGTACCAGATTTAGATATAGGATTGCCTTTGTGAAGTGTAGTAAATGCAACAAACAGTTTCTTTGTCTTACTAAAATCCTTTGTCCATTCAATATAGTATAATAGCGCTCCTCTGACATCAAGTGTGTGAAGAGCCCTTTCTGCTATGGAATCAGGTTGAGGAAAGAACACAGGAAACTCGACTGATTGGTTAATATGAAAAGCAGAAAACACTTTTGGAAGGAATTTTGGGTTTGTATGAATAACTACTCTATCTTTATGAAGTTGAAAGAAGGGTTCTTCTAAAGTTAATGCCTGTAGCTTACCAACTCTCCTTAATAAAGTGATAGCAATCAGGAAGGCAACTTTCCATGAAAGAAATTTAAATGGATAATTGTGTAATAGCTCAAAAGGTGGACCCATGAGCCTTGTGAGTACAATGTTAAGATTCCAAACTGGTGCAGGTGGTACCCTGGGTGGTATTACTCTTTTAAGGCCTTCCATGAAGGCTTTAATTACTGGAACCTTGAACAAAGATAAGTGTTGTCTGTTTTGCAACTATGCAGCTATTTCTGCAAGGTGCAACTGAATGGATGTATAGGCTAAGCCAGCTCGCTGTAGATGCAGAAGGTAACAAATAATATTTTGTATAGATGCATCTAGCGGATAATGTTGTTGTTACAATATACAACAAATCTTTTCCATTTCGGCGCATAACATGCCCTGGTGGTAGGCTTTCTTGCCTCTTTAAGAATTGTCATACAATCTCGCGGCAAATTTAAATATCCAACCTCTATGACTTCAGGAGCCAAATCACTAGGTTGAGCTCCTTGGGGTTTGGGTGTCTAATTTCTCCATGGTTCTGAGTGAGAAGTCTGGAATTGAGGTGCAGCTTTTGATGTGGAACGACTGATAGTTCCAAGAGTGTGGTGAACCATGGTTGACGGGCCCATGTGGGAGCCACTAAAATAAGTGTGAGAGATGTTTGCCTGAGCTTCTGAAATAGCAACGGAGGGAGAGGGAGAAAAGCGTAAGCAAATATCCCTGACCAATTCATCCATTGGGCATTGCCTTTGGATAGAGGGTGTGGGAATCTGGAGGTGAAGTTTGGGCATTTTGAGTTGTCTACTGTGGCGAACAGATCTATTTGTGGGAATCCCCATTTTTGGAAATATGGAAGGAGAACCTGGGGGTGAATTTCCTATTCGTGTTTTTGTTGCTGCATCCTGCTGAGCTCAGCAATCTCATTGTTCACTCCTGAGAGGTATTCTGCCAGAAGATTGACTCTGTGATGAATTGCCCAACGCCAAATGGTCTGAGAGAGGCGTGATAGTTGCAAAGAGTGTGTCCCCTCCCTTGTTTTTGTACATAGTACACGGCTGTCATATTGTCCATTCGGACTAGGACAACTTGTCCTATGAGGTGAGGTTGAAAAGCTTTTAGTGCTAGATACACAGCTAGAAGCTCTAGATGGTTGATGTGGAGACTTTTCTGCTTGTTGTCCCACAGCCCCTGAATTCTTAGATTCTGAAGATGAGCACCCCACCTGGGAGAGACGAGTCTGCTGTTAGTACGATCTGTGGAACAGGGTTGATGAAGGGCTGCCCCTTTGATAAGTTTTGTGTGTTCCACCACTGCAGAGAGCGATAGGTGCGGCTGTCTACCAACACTAGATCTGTTAATTGACCCTGTGACTGATTCCACTGACGCGCTAAGCCTCCCTGTAGGGGACGCATGTGTAATCTTGCATGAGGCACTATTGCAATGCATGATGCCATCATTCCTAGCAGTTGCATGAAAGTCCTGACTGTTAAGTATTTGTTGGTCTGAAACTGTAGTAACAGAGTTTGAATATTCCAAATTCTGGCTGCATTGGGGGAGGCTAGAGCTGTGTGAGTGTTTAGAGTCGCTCCCAGATAGGACTGCATTTGTGAAGGTTGAAGCTGAGACTTTTGCGTATTGACTGTAAAGCCCAATCGATGGAGAAGGTCTAATGTAGTCCGAGTGTGCTGCAAACACTTTTTGTGTGTGCTGGCTTTGACGAGCCAATCGTCTAGATATGGGAAGACATGAATCTGTTGTCTTCTGAGATGAGCTGCAACTATGCTAGATATTTTGTGAACACTCTGGGTGCAGTAGTAACTCCGAATGGGAGTACTTTGAACTGACAGTGATTTCCTGCTATTACAAATCTGAGACATTTGCGATGTGCTGGGTGAACTGGAATGTAGAAGTATGCGTCGTTAGGTCTAGTGTGGACATAAAGTTGCCTTGCTGTAGAAGTGGGAGCACTTGTTGAAGCGTAACCATATGGAAATGTTCTGACAGTATGTACAGGTTTAACATTCTTAGGTCTAAAGCACAAGTTACTAAATTGTGTAACGATATATCTGTAAGAGACAGTAGTTAGTGACAGATTCCTTACCTTAGAATATCCCCAGGCGTCAGGCTGGATCCGGAAATTTTTGCGTAGCAGTACCCTTGCACGTCGGTAGGCGGCGTCGTGCGGCTCCGCGTTCGGCGTCGTGATCGCCGGGATGACGTCGCGGGCAGTACTTAGACGCCGCCCCTGCGTGCTGACGTCAGTTCTGTACACGACTTTCCGCGCCAGGAACGCAGAGCCATGCAAGAAGCTGTCATAGGTGTCTGAAAAATACTAGGGCCCTGAAAGGGATGTCCTTAACCCTAGAAATCAGTTCGCAGAACGGGGAGGATGGGTGGGCGGTAGAGAATCTGTCACTAACTACTGTCTCTTACAGATATATCGTTACACAAGTTAGTAACTTGTGCATCTGAAAGAGACACGTTAGTGACAGATTCCTTACCTTAGAATAGATACCCCAGCAATACCAACCCCGGTGGTGGGTCTGCGAACAAAGATCAGACAAGGAAGTCCTGGAGGACAGAACGGCCAAAGAAGCCGTCCCTCCGGACCGGACTGTCAAGGCAGTAATGCTTTGTAAACGTGTGCAGCGAGGCCCACGTAGCTGCCTGACATATAACCGGCAGCGGAACACCACGGCCCAAGGCCGTCGTAGCAGCCGTTGCCCTGGTGGAATGGGCACGCAGCCCAACAGGAGGCTCCTTCTTAGCCAAAGAATAGCAGGTCTTGATGCACAAGGTAACCCAGCGGGAGATGGTCCTCTTGTGCACCGCCCGACCTTTTGGCGCCCACGTAGCCAACAAAGAGCTGGTCATCCACCCGGAAGTGTTTTGTGCGGTCAATATAGAAGGAGAGCGCACGTTTTGGGTCCAGACGGTGGAGCCTCTCTTCCTCTCTGGAAGGATGCGGAGGCGGAAAGAAGGTGGGCAAAGTGATGGTCTGCCCAATGTGGAAAGCAGTAACCACCTTTGGCAAGAAGGACGGATGCGTCCGAAGAACAACCTTGTCTGGATGAACAGACAGAAAGGGAGGTTTGCAAGATAGAGCCTGGAGCTCACTCACCCGCCGAGCGGAGGTGATGGCCACCAGAAAGGCTGTCTTCAGAGTCAGAAGACGAAGAGGACAGTTATGTAGAGAGCTCAAAGGGAGCGCACATTAAAAGGTAAGAACCAAGTTCAAGTCCCACTGAGGCATCACAAATGTAACAGGAGGGAAGAGGTGTGTAATGCCTTTTAAGAACCTGTTAACAACAGGGGACTTGAAAAGGGAGGGCTGATCAGGGAGCCTGAGGAAGGCCGAGATAGCACAAAGATAACCCTTGATGGTACCCAGGGCAGAACCCTGTTGGGCCAGAGAGAGAAGGAACAGAAGGACCTCAGAAAGAGGGGCAGAAAGGGGATTCACAGCCTGTGTGTGCACCATGCACAAATTTGTTCCACCTGCAGGCGTATACCACCTTAGTGGAGGGACGCCTGGCTGCCAGAATCACATCACAAACTTCGGGAGGCAAGTCGAAAGGAATCAACTGCCGCCGCTCAATCTCCATGCAAGCAGGTGTAGACTGGACAGGTTCGGGTGGAGGACCGTCCCCTGCTGCTGCGACAGAAGATCCTCCCGTAGAGGCAGACGGATCGGGGGATCTACGCTCATATTGAGTAGCTCGGGATACCAAACTCTTCGAGCCCAGTCCGGAACCACAAGAATGACTTGGGCCCGGTTGTGCCGAATCTTGTTCAACACTCTGGGTAGAAGTGGTATAGGCGGAAAGGCGTACAATAGACCGCAACTCCACTCGTGACGAAAAGCGTCGCCGAGCGAGTGCCGCCTTGGAAATTCCAACGCGCAGAACTGATGACATTGCGCGTTCTCTTCGGTGGCGAATAGATCTAACCAAGGCTCTCCCCACTGTAGAAAGAGTCCTTGCGCCACTTCCGAGTGAAGACGCCATTCGTGATCCATCATGCACCGGCGGCTGAGTTCGTCCGCCCTGGCGTTCAGGGAACCTGCCAGGTGTTGAACCATCAGGAACATGCCCTGATGTTCCAGCCATGTCCAGAGGCGCAGAGCCTCCTGACAAAGGGTCCACGACCCCACCCCGCCTTGTTTGTTGCAGTACCACATGGCGGTGGTGTTGTCTGTGAACACCTGCACTACCTTCCCTTTGACAGAGGGAAGGAATGCCTTCAGTGCAAGTCGGATCGCCCGGAGCTCCAGAAGGTTGATATGGAGCCGGGACTCCGCCGGAGACCAGAGGCCTCTGATCTCCGCCTCTCCCATGTGACCGCCCCATCCCAGAAGGGACGCGTCCGTCACAACTGTGTGCTCTGGCTGGGGAAGGGAGAGGATCTGCCCATGACCCATTGCCGGTTCGAGAGCCACCACTGCAACTGTCTTGCAGTCCCCTCCGAGATCTGGACGTGATCGGACAGGTTGCCCTGGTGCTGTGCCCACTGGAACTTCAGGTCCCACTGCAGAGCCCGCATATGCCATCTGGCATGATTGACCAGCAGGATGCAGGAGGCCATGAGGCCCAGCAGCCTCAGGGTCATCCGTACCGAAACCCAGGATAAAGGCTGAAAGATCGGAATCATAGCCTGAATATCCCGGACTCGCCGTTCGGGAGGATAGGCCCGAAACTGCGTCGTGTCCAGAACCGCTCCGATGAAAAGGAGCTGTGGAGAAGGAATCAGATGCGACTTCGGCACATTGATGGAGAACCCCAGCGAGTGCAGGAGTTCGGCCGTAGTCTGGAGGTGGGAGACGACTGCCTGGGACGAGCCCGCCTTCAGCAGCCAGTCGTCGAGGTAGGGGAAGACTGAAACCCCTGCCCGGCGCAGATGAGCTGCGACCACCGCCATCACTTTCGTGAACACCCGAGGGGCACTGGTAAGGCCAAAGGGGAGCACGGTGAACTGAAAATGCTCGGGGCCTACCGTGAACCGAAGGTAACGCCGGTGGGCCGGCAGGACGGGGATGTGGAAATATGCGTCCTGCAAGTCCAACGCTACCAACCAGTCTCCAGGGTCGAGGGCAGTCAAGACCTGAGCTAGGGTGAGCATCTTGAACTTCTCCTTCCGGAGGAAGCGATTGACGTTCCGGAGGTCCAAGATAGGACGCATGTACTCCTTGTCCTTTTGGGCACCAGAAAGTAGTGGGAGTAGCAACCACGCCCTACTTCTGGGGTCGGAACATGCTCGATGGCCCTTTTGGTCAAGAGGGCCGTGACTTCCTTCTGTAGAAGCACCAAGTGATCCCCTGACATGCGGTGGAATTGAGGTGGCATGGCTGGGGGTGGTCTCGAAGGGGAGGGAGTAGCCCCTTCGGACAATGTCCAAGACCCACCTGTCCGAGGTGATGGTACGCCAGTGGGGAAGGTGATGGCGGACCCTGCCCCCTACTGGCGTGCTGTGCACCTGAAAGGAGGGACTAGGAGGGCTTGGAGGCCGCGGACGGGTTGGAGGTGGTGGCCTGACCCGCACGCTGGTTGCCCGATCCGCCACGGCGGAATCCACGTCCTCGGCCACGCGAAGACGCCTGCTGCGCGGGCCGGTGGCTGGGCTGCTGACGTGAAGGGGCGCCCCTACCGTGGCCACGATAGGGGCGAAAAGCAGAAGTCAGCGGAGGGTGTGTAGCAGAAAGGCCCAGGGACTTGGCAGTAGCCCGTGAGTCCTTAAAGCGCTCCAACGCATGGTCTGCTTTGGACCCAAAAAGACCGACTCCATCAAAGGGCATGTCCATGAGAGTATTCTGGACATCCCCTGAAAACCAGTGGTTCTCAGCCAGGCGTGGCGTCGGAGCGCCACCGTCGTTGCAATAGACCTGCCCAGCGAGTCGGCGGTGTCAAGGCCACAACGTATAGTGTATTTAGCCGCATCCTTCCTTCCGCAATGGCGCGGGAAAGCAGTGTCTGGACCTCCTCAGGACACTGGGGCAAAACATCCGCCACCGAATCCCACAGGGAGTGGGTAGATCGGCCCAAAAGACAAGCGGTGTTAACGGACCGCAAGCCAGCACTGGAGGAAGAAAAACCTTTCTTCCCAAACTGATCCAGGCGTTTGGATTCCCTATCCGGAGGGGCGGTAGGGAAGGCGGTTTGGGAAGCGGAGGCTTGGACAACCAAGCTCTCAGGAGTGGGGTGGACAGAGAGAAACAGGGGTCGCCCGGAGCTGGGCGATGGCGTCGTGACACGTTCCGATCCACAGGAGCCCCTGTGTTGGGCTTGGACCAGGCGCCCAAGAGAACGTCAGTGAGGGCGTCGTTAAACGGCAGCACAGTCTCCGCAGAGGAGGCTGCCGGCTGAAGCACCTCTGTCAAGATGTTAGGCTTGACCGTCAAAGTAGGGAGTTGGAGGCGTAAGGCCCCAGCCGCCCTACGCAACACCGTACTAAAGTTGGCTCCCTCCTCCGTAGCCACGGGAGGAGACAGCATGCCAATGTCAGGGGAAGTATCCAGACCACTGGCCTCCCCTAGACTCTCTGTCCAGTCCTCATCGTACTGACAGTGTCGTGTCAGAGGGTCATCAGACCCCTCCCAGTCCAACTGGTCCTCCTCTGGTTCAAAATAAGGAGGAGGAGGGACAGTTGGGACCCAAGGTCCCATTGGCGCCGGAGCCGGCGTCGAGCGACGTCGGTCCGGAGCCATGTCCGGAGCCGGAAGGAACTGGGGGACGACGACGCCCGGAGCCCAGGGCGGCGTCGAGAACGGCACCGGAGACATCGGCGCCGGCGGAGGTGTGGTTAGGTCGACCGGCGTCGATGGGGGTTGTGGAGCCGGGATCGAGGCCGGGGCCGGAGCCGGGATCGAGGCTGGAGGCACGGGCGACGCCGGAGCCGTCGGCGACGCCGGAGCAACCCCATCAGGGCCCGCGGGGCCCGAAGGCGCACCGGAGGGGCCTGAAGGCCCGAAGAGGCGGGCCATGGCCGACAGGAATTCCTGCACTTTGGCCGGATCCGCCCCCGAACCCGGGAAGGGCGGGTATGGCGGGGGCGACTCCACAGGCATGTCCGGGGCCGCGGGGGCGGGGACGGTGCCGGGAGGGGCCTCAGCCGAGTCGCGAGACCGGCGAGGCGAAGTCCTAGAGCGATGATGCTTTTGGACTTTTGTGTTTCGACTTACCGGACGAAGAAGACTTTGACGCCGACGACCGGTGTGGACTCCGCGATCGACCCCTGGACCTCTCACGCGACCGGGGCTTCCGCGGAGCCGAATGCCGGGCCTCCAGGAGCTTTGAGACCGCTCTCGCAAAGCTTTCGGGTTAAGGGCCTGGCATTCGGGACAAGACTCGTGTCGTGGCCTCGGCCGAGGCAGAAGAGACATTCCCAATGCGGGTCGGTGACGGACATCATCCGCGCACAGGCGCCGCAACGTTTGAAACCGGGCATCCCTACGACACCTTGAGAGTTGAAAAACAGTGAAAAAATTCACCAAAAGTATGGTCAAAAAAATGACCAGGGCACTGCTCTTCCCGGATCTGCGCTTGCTGGCGCGGAAAAAGAAGAACTGACGTCAGCGCGCAGGGGCGGCGTCTAAGTACTGCCCGCGACGTCATCCCGGCGATCACGACGCCGACGACGGACGCGGAGCCGCACGACGCCGCCTACCGACGCGCAAGGGTACTGCTACGCAAAAAACTTTCCGGATCCAGCCTGACGCCTGGGGATATTCTAAGGTAAGGAATCTGTCACTAACGTGTCTCTTTCAGATATTGGTTTTAAAGACCCGTCCTTTTTGGGGATTAGGAAGTACAGAGAGTAAACCCCTGACCCTTGGTGTTGTAATGGAACCGGTTCTATAGATCCCTTTGTTAAAAGAGCTTGTACCTCTTGTTTGAGGAGCTGTAGATGTTGTGACAAGAGTTCGTGAGTGCAAGGTGGAATATTGGGATGACTGCTGGTAAGCTCCAGGCAATAACCATGTTGGATAATGTCCAATACCCATTTGTCTGATGTTATTGATTGCCAAATGGGGAGAAATTGTTGAAGTCTTCCACTGACAGGTGTAAAATGATCGTGCGGAAATATAGATAAGTCACTGCTTATTGGGAGAAGTAGAGTTACGTGTTGCCATACCTTTACCGCTACCCTTGAAATTGTTTCCTTTGTACCCTCCTCTATAGAAAGAGGATGGAGAGGGTTGTGTGTTGGATTTATAGGAGGAGGTATTGGGGTCTGAAAAATTACCTTTGGACCCTCCTCTATAAAATGAACACCGAAAGGGACCTCTGTTACATGGGAGTCTGAAGAGCTTCCATAGACTTCGCTACTTCTGTGCAGCCCTCCTCATCAACAGCAATGGATGCACTCATCAGTAGCAGGACCTGGAGGGGAAAATAAGACAGTGTCTGGAGATGTGACTAGGCCACTAGAGTCCTGACGGTCATCATACCAATTGCCATTCTGGTATGGTGGGTTATTTAATCTCTTGCATCTTAACACCAGTTGTCAGAATCAGTGCCAAAGGTGTCATGAAGAAACTGTACATTCCCATGTGGAAGAGGGACGGTATCGGAATTGAAAGGATTGCCTGGATTGGAAGAAATATGTGGTGTTGAGCATAGCCTCAGACAGCGTTGGCACAGCAGTCTTGGATTTAGACAGCACTATGCATTGGCCGCCGTTGCCAGTAAAGTCTGCATCTGTGGATCGCGATCCGGTGTAAAGAGATGCGCCAGAAGTGGATACAGTACAGATGTAAGTATGGATCCAGGCACAGATCTGGAGTGCCTAACTGGCAACAAGGGGGGTCCTGGAAACAGAAGCCAGGTTAGGTGGCCTCTAATCTCCATGGGGCCGGAAAGTGCACCAGGGGGAGCTGAATTCGTAAATAAGCAAAGCATCATCTTGTGGAACTCCAAGATCTGCCAAGGAGTCGCCCTGGGCCAAGAAAACTCAGAGCTGGCACAGGGTTGGGTCAGGAATAGGCTCTGCAGGCTGCTTCAGGAGCGGGTTCTGGAGCCTTGATAATACCCCACACCTTCCCTGGGGACTTAAAGCAGCGCGCTGAGTCTTGCTTGAACCTTTTTTTGGACTTACCTGAAGACATGGACCTCAACAACAAACTGTTGCGGAAGCAACTTTGGGCGCAGGACCTGCTCCCATGACTTTGACCAAAGTGGGGTTGTTCGGATGCAGGTGACTAATAACTTCGCCCCCAACTCCCGGATGGCTTTGAAGTGCATCTGAACACAGTCGCCCGTGAAGTCGTGGTACGACCCCAGGCAAACATGTGGAGTAGGTCTGCAGGCCTTCCAGAGATTGTTTCTTGACAAGTGAATAGCAGATTTTGATACACCTTCCCTTTCTTTGACCCTGAAAAATGGACAAAAAGCTGATCATCCAGGCAATGGTCTTTTGTGAGGTTGAAGTAAAAGTTTGGAGTCCTCTAAGGGTCAAATCGGCAGAATCTCTAATTCCTCTTTTGAGCAAAAAACCCTGGCAGGATGTAGAAGGGAGACACAACTTTCAGTAGGAAGGCCACCCGGGTCCTCCAAACCAATTTTTCCAGAAAGGTGACGTAGGGCGGTTGCACAAAAAGCACCTTTAGTTCAATCATGTGAGATAACCATAATGAGGAGACGGGTTTTAGTGTCAAGAATCAAAAACAGCATCTGTGCACTTGCTTGAAGAGCATGTTTAGAAAGCTGGCACTGTATATACTCTACCTAAGTAAGGTATAGTGTGCACAGAGTCCAGGGTTTCCCCAGAGGTATAGCAGAGGCTAAATTAGGTAAGTACTAACAGCTTTGTTTGTGGTAGTGTGGGCGAGCAGTTAGGCTTATCCTGAGGATGTGTTAAGCATTGATTGTATTCACTCAATCAAGACTGATGGCACACACTCAGAGACTGAATCCAGACCAATTAGGTACGTATAAAAAAGGTATCCTTAGTTTTATTTTTAGAACCAAGCAGGACTTGGCACAGGTAAGTAAAATATACTCTCAAATGCAAGACTTTACAAGGAAATGCAGTTGTGGTTGAATTTTCAATCATTGCAGGTTGGTATTGGTTCAAAAGCAGTTTAAATTACACAGTAATTAACTTTGGAATACTTTTGGATTACTTTTAGATTGCATCGACTACTTGGGGTGGTATGCCTAGATACCACGCCAGGGATCTCACAATACACAGTAAGTAAGACTTTTAAAGATTTGCAGTATAGTTGTTCTCCATACAAACATCAGTTCAACACTTAAAACATGTTTAGGGACAAAACCATCTTTTAAAATTGCTAATAAAGAATTACAACACAAAACACCACATAACATTGGTCCCTATGGAAGTAAAATGGTTATCGGTTTCACAGGTGAGTACTAGACTCACAAGTGGGAGCTTTGACGGTTAGGACCAAGGTTCCCCAAGGTGTAGGTAGACATTCAAGTTGCACCACCAGCTGGACTGTTCAAAGTTTATTGTGTAATTACTTAAAATCATTACAATTTACGAAGAAATAAAAATGTCATGACATGCACAACAAAGATAGCCACTGAACCATATTAATCAATATTCACGAGGCAGTAACAAACGAAATACGATTAATAAAATACCAATATAAAAATGTAATACACAAGTGGGTCTTAAGCTAAAGTGCAGAGTGCTGTACCACAGGCGTGTGTTCTTCCAAGTGCAAGTATCATAATAATGATTCCTGAACAACGCGTATATCTTTCTGAGTGCAAAATAACATTATGAGAATTCATAACCAGAAGCCGTCGACGTTCGCTGAAGCTCAGGTGGCAGAGTTAATCTGAAGATGTTACAGTGACTCAGGCCGTTTATTTAAAGTGCTGAAGTGCCTAGAGGAGTTGGGCCTGTAAGGTATAAGCTGCCACAATGATGCTTATGTCTATCTGTGTTTAAAAACATTAAAACAGGAAGTTCAGTACTTTTGGATTGTGTTAAATAATAAAAATGTTGGTCATTCTTCAAAATCCTGCTGTAAGTTTTGTCCAGGTTATAAATTGTGCCTGGGACCCTTGTTTATGTGGACGTATAAAGTGCAACAGTATTTGGACTAAAACACCGTTCCAGAAGCTGTTCTTTCGGTTTACTCTCTATTTTTCTCTTAATCTGCTTGCCGGAGAAGTTTCCTTAATTCAGCAAAATATTTTACGCCCCGGCAGGACAAGATAATTGAGGAACCTTCCATCCAGCTTATCACGGCTTGCCTGCATGTGCGGATGTTCAACTCATTAAAAATAGATTTCAAAAGCAATTTCCTCAGATCCTTGACTGCAGGGCATGCGCACACGTGAGTTATTGTTCGTTAGAGTAGCCACATACTTGACAGTGCGTTGCTTGCTCTTTGCTTTTCCATGATGGCTGTAGGTCCTTCGAGTCGGGCATTCCTAAGCGATGATAAATAAAGCTCTTTTTTATCTCAATGCTAAAATGGGCTGCTAGATAAGCTTGAGGCTTTATATGTGTATAGGAATTTACCACTGTCCACGCGTGACGTCGTTTGGACAATGTTTTTTTGTCTTCCAAGAGAGATTTTTTCTTTGCTGAATCGTTGCTGGACTTGTTAAAATTTACCTGTTCTACCATACTGTCCCATACTGGTTGAATATCAAGTTCGACCAAGGACATGTGTTTGATGTATCTTGATCCATCTGGCCTTTGATCTCTTCCCAGCATAGACTGTTCAATGAGCCGGGCTCTGATGATCGAAATTTATGGCTCAGCTTCGCGAAGGAATTCATGCCCCGGAATTTCTGATTCTGGAGGCCGAATTCCAGCCGTACCTGTGCAGGGGATGCAGACTTAGGGAGATTGAAGACAGCCTTGTAGACCTTGGTCTGGAGCTTATTTAATAATTCAGACTCCTTTCCACACCATGTGTCTAGACCATATGACAGGGTGGGTAAAGTTTGAGCTGCCATCACTTTTAAGAGGTGGTTGTGGGCCGGGCAGCCCAGTTTTTTATTCAGTAGTCTATAAGCGAAGATTAGCGCTTGGGCTTTAGCTCTTAAGTCCATTTTTTGTTCCTTTTAGGTTGTTCCCCGCCCCAGTTTTATGCCAAGATATTTATAAGACGCTTGCTCTTCAACTAGCACCCCTTTAACGTGCCATTTAAACTTAGTTTTTTGGGGAACCACTAGGCGTACAACCTTAGTTTTCTTTTTGTTCAGCTCGAGGTTTTCCTGGTCAAGGTAAGTTTCTAGATTGTTTATAGCTCTTTGCAGGTCAATCGGACCTGGACTCAACACCACGATGTCTGCGTACTGTAAAAAAGGAATTGGCTCTTTGGCCAAGTTTGGCGGGTGGCACTTGGCCGATTTCGATGTATTTAGTTATGTCCGCAAGAAACAGGTTAAATAGGCTTGGAGCCACGACGCAGCCTTGTTTTAGGCCGTGCTCTGTTTTTATACTGGCTGTGACTCTACTCCCGTCGCCTAATTTTACTCTTGCCCAGGTTTCGCTGTGTAGGGTGATCATTGCATCCAATAATTTGATCGGTAACCCCCAGGTTTTTAGTTTTTCCCAAAGTTGGTTTCTAGTCACTCTATCGAACGCTGATTTCAGGTCGATGAAGCATGCATATCATCGAGTTTTCCTTTTTGCTGCTTTTTCTATTAAAAGTGCCAGAATTGCCAGATTTGTGGTTGTTCCCATCCCAGGCCTAAAGCCTGTTTGAAACTTTGGAATTATGCTCTTTTCGTCTATCCAATCTCGAAGATGGACTAGGAGACATGATGCGTATAGTTTAGCCTCAACGTCGATCAAGGATATCAATCTGTAATTTTCTGGCTTATTGTGGTTTCCTTGTTTAAATATAGGATGAATTATATTCCCTTTCCAAGAGTTTGGACCTTATTCTGGCTATAACTGTAGTTAAAAAGGGGCGCAAGATAGTCTGCCCAAAAATCTGGAGCTTGCTTGAAAAGCGCGTTGGGGAGCCCATTTGGTCCCGCTGCCCCCTCGGTTTTAAGTTTTTTTTTTTTTTTGCGGGACTGATGTGGTTGGGTCCAGAGTGCAGGGGCCCAATGTTAGCCAATGGGGCTAAGGGGGCCATCAGTTTGGGACTGCTTGCTTGCAAGCCTCTTGGCTGGGGAAGCAAAGCTGTTGGGGTTATTGTCAGCACTGCAGGGGCCACCAATCAGCACAGGAGCTGCCCCACCAGCGGCACAGGGTGCCAAGAAGACATCAAGGAGCCTGCGGATTCCGATGGAGACCTTCGGTTCGGTAAAGATGCTGCAGGCTCGGGCAGGGAGGCTTCCTGAAGGCGACCACCGGCTGGAGATGCAAGTTGGGTTCTTGGGGGATGCCAGGATACCGTCGGTTGGGCCACCCAAGGCCATAGGGCGTCGGGTGCAGGGGTGTCTTTTGGTGTCAGTTATTCTTACCAGCTCCGGTCGCAAGGACCTTCAGGTTGAGGCTGCAGGCATCGTCTTGAAGCTTGAGGAAGGTTGGCATTTGTCTACCACCAGAAAAGATCCTGGGCCATCTCATTCAAGATCGGCATGGAGTCGCAGAGGCAGCTCTGATGTTGGACCGACTGAAAGCGGAGGATCCACTGTAGGGCCCGCAAATGCCATTCTGGGGTTTGGAACGAGACAGATGAACAAGGCTAAGAGTCCAATAAGCCTCAGAGCCATCGTCACTAAGACCCAAGATTTGAGCTTGAAACATTGGGATCCTATCAAGAACGTCCTGGACTCGAGGAAGCAGAGGAAAGTCATTGAACACCATAGTGTCCAGAACAGGACCAAAGAAGATAATCCTCTGCTTGGAGTCTTCAGGACTTCGGCTCACTGATGGCTCCAAGGATAACAGGAGTTCAGCAGTTATCCGGAGGTGGTTTACAATGTGTAAACTGTGGTGAACCTGCCTTTAGCAGCCAGTTAGCAAGGTATGCAAATACATGCATCTGCAATCTCCAAGCATGAGCAGTGACCACCCGCATCACTTTCTTTAACACCTAAGAGACCAAGCTAAGCCTGAAAGGGTCTAGAATAAATTGAAAGTGTTCCTGGCCCACCTTCAACTAGAGATAGTGCCGGTAAGACTGCAGGACCGATGTAAGGTCCTGAAAATTAATTGACACCATCCAGAGCAGAAAGGACCAGAGTCAAGGTGAGCTTTTTGAACTTGTCTTTCCTCAAAAAGGGGTTTGGGGTGGGGGGCGGGGGGTTGGGGGTGTCAGAGGCCTCAGTCGTTTCTTTGGAACGAAGAAGCAGTGCAAAGATCACCCTTCCTTCCTCTCAGAGTCAGCCAACTTGCTCAATGTCACCTTTGGGCACCAGAATAATTACTTTCTGCTTACTGATTGTGGAGTGCTCCTACGTAAGTCACTTTGTGGTCTGACCAATGAGGGTTTGAATGGCATGGTGTAGCCCTTTTGAACAATCTATAAGGCCCACCTGTCTGACGTGATGGATCTCCCGTCACGTAGGAAATGCTGTATTCTGCTTCCTACCAGTTAGGCACAAGCCAGACAGGGCAAACTAAAGTGGCTTGCTATTGGCTGCAGTAGACGAGGAAGAATGGGAGAGTTGCTGCCCCTGCTGGTGCAAACAGTTTCAACTGCTGCTGCAAATGGTTTAGGCTGCTGACATGTCCTTGGCCTCGTAAGAGTTGCCTTGCCGCTGTCTGCAAGCTAGCCCCCTGAAGTAGTGCCTAAACTTTCTATATTGGCTTGGAAATTGCTTTTCTGGTGATAACAGCCCCAAGGTCCTAGCTGTGGGACAACAGTTTTTAAATCATGCTCGCAAGTAATCTGCCTTTGCGTATCCCCTGAAAACCCACTTGACATCATCCAGGCATGGCGCATGAGCCCACCATGGTGCCAATAGCTCGGGCAATGCCATCAGTAGTGTCCAGGTCAGCTATGATCACATACTTCAACAGCATCAAGACCATGTATCATTTGGGCCAAATTAACATTGAAAACATTAACTTTCTGAAGACATCAATTATTTTTCTGTCTGAGACGGCCGAGAGGATTGGTTGGGAAGAAATATGAATTTATCTTACATGTCAATGTCTGAACTATCAGGCTTTGTAGAAAAAGAAGTTTGGTTATGAAGTCCAGGTCACCGGAAGCCAATCTGTGTCGCATAGCCACAAGCAGACATATCTGAGGCAGGGCTATGGCTTGGACCAACTTGCTATAAGATTCATTCATTCAACTTGGGTAAGATTCATAGGAGGAGAGCGATCTTCATCTTGATGCTCCCACACCTTCTAGTAGCTAGACTTTGAGTAGTGAGATTGGGTCGAGTCCCGCTTTATCCTTCTTTCACAAAACTTTGACTTATCAGAAGACTTCGAACAGGAAGTGGAATTTTCACAGGAACAGACTCAAGAGCGGACCCTCGACCTGGAATGGGATCTGTGCGTCAACGTGACCTCTTATATTAAGCGACACAGGTTTGTTTCCAGTTCCACAATCACCTTTGGGTACATAAGGGCACACTTTTGCACGACAGATTCATGGCCGAATTCCAAGCACCACAAGTATGGTATGGGTTTAAGTTAGCATGAACCTAGCTGTGAAACAACAGAGGGCTGTACATTACGTCAGGGATCAGGAGAGGATCCACAAGAGCGTGTACATCAAGTGGGGATTAACAAACCTCTAGAATCTAGCGTGAGAAAACTGTCGTGTTTGGTAGAGGCGAACTCTGACGCATACATGCACGACGGAGGAAGAGGGGCTGGCTAATGACGAGCCGGTGAGCGGGCTGAGCACCGTGTACCATCATCCTACACCCGAAGAAGGCTCCAGCGCCGACTCCCTGACAATCCCCCCCCCGCCCCCCGGGTCCAAAATCAACTTTGCGACCGCAAGTGTGGCCGCCGATAGTTGGCAGCTGCTGTGAGCGGCCCCCGGTGACCTGCGGTGCCGGCCCGGTTATTCCGGGCACGGATTGTGAGTCACCTGGGGGTCCCACTCGTCCTATTCAGCTGTGCTGGCTGGCAACCGTAATTCAAGCTTCCCTGGCTGGGTTGTGGCCCCCTGCGCTTTAAGCAGAAATCAACCTTACACAGCCCCAGTTTAAGAGGCACAGGGGCAGACTCCAGCTGCGGTTGCCCCACTGTGGCTCCGGCTCTGGTTAGCGCAGTGCGGCCAGGACCAGAAACTGGATACCAAGTTAAGCGGAGGAGCCGGAAAATCAGAGGCCTGTGTTGGAGAGGCAGACTAACCTGTGGCAAGAGTGATAAGAGTGGTGAGGTGGGCAAAGGCAGGGGGACAGAGCTGCATTGACCTGTGGGGGGTGCGACGTCGTGCTACTTCCCACAGATCCTCGGTCTACTGGACCTTCAACCCTCGCCAGGCCCAGGGGCCCTTCCTGCCCCTCCGCCCACCTGCCACGTATCTAAGCAGCTCACAGTAGAACCCGCAACTCCCAACCCTCCCGCCAAACCGGCGAATCAAAGTGGTATTTGGCCCCACATGATCCTTGCAATCTAACTAGCCCAACCATCCTCACTCTTAGTCTTGATCTGGTCAGCCCAGATTTTGCAAGCCAAACTGAAAATTGCCATATAGAGGAGGCTTTGAAGAAGTTAAACGCCAAGGAGGGAGAACGAGAGAAAAAACAAGCTGATAGCTGCGAGCAACTAACGATGCTTGAGAAGGAGAAGGAACCCAGTAACACAACAACCGACCCACTCAAAGATAACTAAACTATGGGGGGGCACCCTGGCTGGGGAAAGTTGGAAAAGATTTTTAACGGATCTAACTCCCTGCGACTTGCGAATCATTATGAGATCAGGTAAAACCAGGGGTCAACCACTCGATAGCCAAAGGGAAGTCAAGCGAAGCAAGAGAAAAATGCAACTAATCCCCCATGGAACCCAAATGAGGATGCTATACAAGCACATTGTGAACAACCAGAACAGGATATTGTCTACGTGTAGACTGGCAGTTAAATTCCCCCAACAAAGAGCCTTGCAACTCATTTGTCACAACCCAAAATGTATTCAAAGTTTTTCTTTCTAAAAGTCAAAGGGGAACTGTGATACCTTAAACAGAGGCAACATTCTTCATCTATTTGCAACAATCCCAGCTCTAAAGGGCTTGCTCGCAATAGAGTTCATTAGGTCAGACTTACATCTAGGAAGAGAAGTTACCAAAGCTACTTGGCGATCCTCCCTTTTAACTAACTAGGTGCTAAGTGAAAGTGAAACATTTAAGCCATGGGGAATAACAATTTCAAAGTTCCATAAAGCAAGATACCCCCTTCCCTTAGTAGGCAACAGGAAGTACAAAAGTAGCATTGGAGGAACTTCCCACTCAGTCTTAAGGGGAGCCCGTAGCCATTCACCGTATTGGGAAGAACAGTGAGTCACTGGCAATTCCGTTTACCCCAGGCAATTATCTTGCCAACAACTTGTACCTCCGGTCAACCAACAGGTTTTTAGAACCATTAAGGCCTCACCAAATGACCAACGGCTCTTCAGGATGGAAGGGTAAGGCATACTAAAACCATCTGTCACCTTTGCTCTTGGAACATCAGTGGCCTTAGAAGCAAAATAATGGACCCAGAGTTTCTATCATTTATAAGATCATATGAGATAGTGCTGTTACAGGAAACATGGGCATCTGAACCATACCATATTGAGGGCTTCACTGGGTTCCACACATCAGCAATTAGGAAAGCAAAATGTGGGCCACTTTCAGGTGGGCTAGTAATCTACCTTTCAGTTATAAGAATAGTCAATGCCATGGAAATTCCCTCAGCTTTCCCGTCGCTCAAGACAATTAAAACTTCTCTTCACATTGAAGGAAAAAATGAGGAAGTAATAATCTTCAATACCTACATAAACCCGAAACATAAAACCAGGGATATCAAAAACCTGCTGGACCACCTCTTGGCAACTATGAGGGAACATGATACTTCCAACTTTATCCTCTCAGGGGACTTCAATCTCTATCTTTTGGACTTTTCGGCTTCAGAAGAGATCTTGGCCCTGTCATCTGCATGGAATATTCCCAACCAGATGAAGAGTCCTCATGGCAGGCCAAGCAAAATCTCTAAGGGCCTCTGTTTGACTTAGAACATATCAACTTTCGAGTTTTAAACGGAAGGTTTGCAGATGATTCTCCACCAGCAGCATCATTCTATACCGAGGCTACAGCATCGACACTTGACTGCACTCTGGTCTCTCTTTCCCTTTTTCATTGCGTGATTTCATTTACACTAGGAGACATAGAGGACAGTGATTATCGGCCGCAAGAAGTACTCCTCCAGGGCAATGCTCCTCCTTTTGAATCTATACCAGGGGATGCAGCTCTAGTTACACAATTGACCTCAAAAGAATTAAGTTTTCACTATCAGAGGAATTTCTGGAGGCAGCGAAGCTTCTATCAAATTGCACTGAACAAAAAAATACCTCTCCCAATGGGAAGACTTCATCATCACGCTATCAAACACCGGTTCCACAAAAATTAAGCAAAGACTAACCACTGAAGTGTGAGAAACAAAGGATATCCAGAGCACAACAGCGCTTGTTAATGAAATCAAAAAAGCAATTAACAAGGCCCTTAGACTATTGCGATACAATCCTGGAGACTATCTCAACCCTTGTAGTGCTAGAGGCACTCTTGTGGTCTGACACCCTGTGATGACCTTTGACTACCATTATTTTAACTGACTTTAGTGTGTTATTTTATTCTAGTCTGAATGTACGATGTCCTGCATATGCTTTGCTTCTTTTACAAGTTTCTTTCTTGTAATCTTGCTGTCTTTCAGTGGGAGCTGTCACGGAGTAGGACAGCCTTGCCTAGAACGGAGGTGTGGAATGTACTTTTTGGTCTCGAAGTGCAGTGTTGTGGGCAGTGATGCACACATGTGCTCGGTGTTGTACATTGAGAGATGAAGTATGTGAATCTATAAGCTGCGTGCACAGCAGTGCTTGCAAGTTGTTTTGGTTAATCACGTTCAAGGTCTTTTTGTTTTGTGAGAGATTGTTTAATGTACTTTCGTGAGCTTCGTCAAGATAAAGGCTGGAACATGCAAGATTTGGAGAAGGGGACGTGAGAACTCCTTCCTGCTATGGGAGTGCTTGCTTGGAACCTGGCCAGTTCTGGTAAGATTCCTCTGGCGCGGGGGGAGGTCTCTTTCGAACCTTCTAGTGTGTTTTGAGGTTATAAAGCGGAGGGTTGTTGACTCAGAAACCGGGAGTTTGGAATCAGAGTGGGGACGGACGCGTCTACCTCAGAGCGTGGAACTCTGGTTGCTGAGGCTCTCAACCACGGCTGTTTAACTTCCCCAGTCAGGAGTGGGCTGAGATGCAGTGTTTGCACCAGGTGAAGTATTGAGTTTTGGTTATTGCCATTGTGATGTTTGGCCAGTGGCTTTGATCATTTGATGTTTTTCTTTGTGATGTGTGAGTGAGTCAAGGTGCACCTCCAAAGTACTCATTTGGTGTATTCAGTGTATATATCTTTCTGATCTCTTGCAGGACGTCCAGTATATTTGCTTGAGTCTTATTTCATATTATTTGCTGCTTGTTTATTCATCAGTATTATTCATGCATTATATTTACCAAGTGTGTTATTATTGCTTGCATATAAGGAAAATGCTCCTTACCAGTATGCATCTGTTCTTGGCATGTAGAGCTGCAGAATGACATACTTGTGCATAGATCGCCATCTGGTGTTGGGCTCGGATGATTGCAGTTTGTTGTTGTCTTGGAAGAAGTCTTTGTAGTCACGAGATAGGTGACTCCTCCCTTGGACGATAGTGCGCATGGGCATCGACTCCATCTTTAGATTGTTTTTCGCCATGATGGGAAATGATGGAGTTTGTAAGAAACAGAAAGATGTCCATGTGTAATGTATCTAAGTAAGATAACACTGGAACAGATAGAGGTTCCGGGGAGGCGGGTGGGCGTATGTCATTCTGCAGCTCTACATGAACAGATGCATACTGGTAAGTAGCATTATCCGTTCGAGGCATATGAGCTGCAGAATACATACTTGTGCATAGACTATATAGCAGTGCCCTCCCCTAGCGGTGGTCACCTGTATCTGTTGCAGTGGTCTGAAAAAGTGTTTTAAGAACAGCCTGGCCTACAGAAGCTTGTTGTTTTGCCTGCACGTCTACACAATAGTGTTTGGTGAAGGTGTGTGGCGTAGACCATGTTGCTGCCTTACAAATGTCATTTAAGGGAATATTCCCTAAGAATGCCATGGAAGCCCCTAGTTTACGTGTTGAATGCGCTCTAGGGGAACTGTTAATGTACGTTTTGCTTTGTGGTAGCATATTTGAATACATTTGACTATCCACCTAGCAATCCCAGCTTTGGAGATGGGGTTTCCTTTATGAGGTGGTGAGAAAGCAACAAACAGTTGGTTTGTTTTTCTAAAAGGTTTAGTTCTGTCAATGTAATAAAGTATAGCTCTTTTGACATCCAGTGTGTGAAGAGCTCTTTCTGCTACAGAATCTGGTTTTGGGGAAAAAACAGGTAATTCCACTGATTGATTAAGATGGAAAGGAGAGATTACTTTGGGAAGAAATTTTGGATTCGTTCTCAGAACCACCTTGTTATGATGTATTTGTAAGAATGGTTCTTGTATGGTTAAAGCCTGGATCTCACTTACTCTTCTGAGAGAGGTGATTGCGACTAGGAAAGCTTATTTCCATGTAAGGAACTGCAGCTCGCATTTGTGTAAAGGTTCAAATGGAGGACCCATGAGCCTAGTAAGGACAATGTTTAAATTCCACACTGGAGAGGGTGGGATTCTGGGAGGGATTATCCTTTTAAGGCCTTCCATGAACGCTTTAATAGCAGGTACTCTAAACAATGACAAATGTTGTCTGTTTTTTTTTTTTCCTTGACGGACTGAGACGTTTCCTGGAGCTACAGAACGACTGAGTACGGAGCAATTTGGCCCTCCACATTGACCTCACAAGTAATTTTTCCGGGCCCAGGAGATTAACCCTGTGTGGCCCACCCCCAATTCAGGCATCTTTGAGTACGCGCTGAAGTGTTTGTTCTCGCCCACTACAGTTTGGAGCCTACGCGCCCACTTGCCCCTCAGGCCCAATGAATGGGCCACTGATGATAACCTGCCCCCATTCACCCACCTACACTCCTGTCCTGAAGAAGACCCCGACGTAAGGGATACATTGACCTACTATTATTCAGGGGTCGAAACGTCGACATCTACCATACTAGCCAGTTTGACCAACAGCGATTCATCACTGTGACCCTGTTTACAATCATGGCTATCTAACATTTGTACCTAATAAGAAGATCTGGCTCCTTTATGAGCCGCTTTTGTGTTTTATAACAATTGATTATGTGAATTGTACACCGCTTCACTCACTTCCCTATCCTCACTTCATTCACTTTACCTCCACCCTTCCCTCTTGGGGCACTGCTTTATAAATATCAGTGAAAATATTATGAACTACTGTATGTTCAGTGTGATTAAACAACACTGTACATGAAGAATAAGATGGTTTGTGTAATTTATGTTTAATTCAATGTAATTTTGTGGTTCTTCTATGCAATCGTGTACTGGGACCATTTTTCTTATGTACTGTTTTGTAAGTAAGCGGCAAGGGCCGCAAGATGTAATCTTATGGACGTGTATGCTAGATTACATCTTTGTAGATGCAGTAAGTAGCAAATGATATTTTGAATTGAAGCATCTAGTGGGTCAATTTTGTTGTTATTGCAGTAAATGACAAATCTTTTCCATTTGGCTGAGTAGCAAGCTCTAGTAGTAGGGCGCCTAGCTTCTTTAATAATGTTCATACAGTCCGGTGGGAGGTTGAGGTAACCAAACTCTAGGACTTCAGGAGCCAGATTGCCAGGTTCAGTTGAGCTGGATCTGGATGCCTTATGTCTCCATGGTTCTGTGTAAGAAGCTTTGGGGAGAGGTTTAGTTTTTGGTGTGGAACGACAGAGTTCCAGAAGTGTTGTGAACCATGGTTGCCGGGCCCATGTTGGAGCAACTAGGATCATCTTGAGAGACTGTTTGAGCTTGCGCACTACTAATGGAATGAGTGGGAGTGGCGGAAAAGCGTACGCAAATCTGCCTGACCAATTCATCCATATCGCATTGCCCTTAGACAATGGGTGTTGATACCTGGCGGCGAAGGTTGGGCATTTTGTGTTTGCGTGTGTGGCGAACAGATCTATGTCTGGATGGCCCCACATATGAAAGAATGGATGAAGAACTTGAGGATGAAGTTCCCATTCGTGTATCTGCTGTGTCTGACGACTGAGCAGATCCGCAATCTGATTGTGTACCCCTGGAAGATGTTCTGCTAGAAGGCACATCTTTTGTGGGATGGCCCATCTCCATATGTTTTGCGCTAGTTGAGAAAGCTGCAAAGAATGTGTTCCTCCTTGTTTTTGTATATAATACATTGCTGTCATATTGTCGGTGCGGACAAGGACAGTTTTGTTGGTGAGATGTGGCTGGAATGATTTTAATGCGAGAAAGATTGCTAGTAACTCCAGGTGGTTGATGTGGAGCACTTTTTGCTGAGGGGTCCACCTGCCCTGAATGGTGTGGTTTAGGAGATGGGCTCCCCAGCCGGTGAGTGATGCATCCGCTGTTAGCACTATTTGTGGAACTGGGTCTAGGAACGGCAGCCCTTTGGAAAGGTTTTGTGTGTTCCACCACTGCAGAGAGCGATGTGTGCGGCTGTCCACCAACACCAGATCTGAAAGTTGACCTTGAGCCTGGTTCCACTGACGTGCTAAGCATTCCTGTAAAGGGCACATCTGAAGTCTTGCATGGGGTACTATGAAAATGCAAGAGGTCATCATTCCTATGAGCTGCATAAACACTCGAGCTGGTAGTGAGTGTTGGGATTGAAATTTTGTGATGAGGGTTTGCATACTGGCTATCCTGGCTGGATTGGGGTATGCAAGAACTTTGGAAGTGTCTATTGTGGCCCCTAGATACTGATGTATGTGGGAGGGCTGGAGATATGATTTGGTGAGGTTTATGGTGAACCCCAAGTTGTGGAGTAGATGAATTGTTTGGTGAGTGTGATGAACACACTGGCTGTATGACTTGGCTTTTATGAGCCAGTCGTCCAGGTATGGAAACAGATGAATTTGTTGTCTCCGCAAGTGGGCGGCTACCACCGCCAGACACTTTGTGAAGACTGTGGGGGCTGTGGTTACTCCGAATGGGAGAACCTTGAACTGATAGTGTTGACCGTCCACTGTAAATCTTAGATATTTCCTGTGAGCAGGGTGTATAGGAATATGGAAGTAGGCGTCCTTGAGATCTAGAGTGGCAAGGAAGTCGCCTTGTTGAAGCAGTGGAAGGACCTGTTGAAGAGTGACCATGTGAAAGTGGTCTAACTGTATGTAGATATTGAAAGATCTGAGGTCCAGTAGTGGTCTGAGAGTACCGTCTTTTTTGGGGATGAGAAAGTAAAGGGAGTAAACCCCTGTACCTTGATGCTGGAGGGGAACTGGTTCTATTGCATGCTTTTGAAGCAGAGAGAGAACTTCCTGTTTGAGGAGCATTAGATGTTCCGTGGACATTGGACGTTGTTTGGGCGGTATGTTTGGGGGATTTTCGGTAACTTCCAGGCAGTAACCATACTGGATAATTTGTCTTACCCACCTGTCTGTAGTGATGGCGTCCCAGACAGGTAGGAACTGTGAGAGTCTTCCTCCGACCGGAGTGGAATGGTCTGGAGGGAAGTCATTGTTTGGGAGTGGGGGAGGTTCGATTGTTGTTACCTCGGCCTCTCCCTTTGTTATTATTTCCCCTGTACCCACCTCTAAAATATCCCTTGTTGGGGGATGTTTGTGTGGGGTTTTTGTAGGAGGAGGAAGTATTGTCTGTAGTAATGTTTTTGGATCCACCCCTATAAAAGGAGCGACGAAAGGAGCCTCGTGTTGTTTGAGACTAACGCTCCCATAGATTTTGCAGTGTCCATCTTTTTTCATTTTTTCTAAAGCTGTATCTACAGCTGGGCCAAACAGGTGTTCTTGATCGAACGGCTGATTTAATATTGTTGTTTGCACTTCCTGCTTAAAACCAGAAATGCGCAACCATGCATGTCTGCGTAGTAAGACACTGGTGTTGATAGATCTAGAAGCGGTGTCTGCTGCATCGAGGGCACATTTGATGGATGCATTTGTAATTAACTTGCCCTCTTGGACCAGATCATTGGCTTTGGCCTTGTAATGGTCAGGTAAATGTTGAATTAGGTCTTGAAGCTCATCGTAGTGAGCCCTGTCATACCTGGCAAGTAGTGCCTGTGCATTAGCTATCCTCCAGTGATTGGCTGCTTGGGAGGTAACGCGTTTGCCTGATGCGTCTATCAGTTTAGACTCTTTGTCTGGAGGTGGAGCATCACCAGAGGTTTGTGAATTAGCCTGTTTCCTTGCATTGGACACTACCAGATAATCTAAAGGGAGTTGTCCTTTAATGTAGGCGGGATCGTTGGGGGCAGGTTTATATTTTTTATCAATTCTAGGATTGAGAATCCTGGTCCTGACAGGGTCTTTAAATATGTCAGGTGCATGTTTAATGACACCTTTGAGCATAGGCAATGTATGTATTGTCTTTTGTGACTGGGCAAAAGTATCTAGTAGGAAGTCCTCTTCCATGGGGTCTGAATGTAGTTGAACACCATGATATTGCGCAGCCCTATTAATAAGCTGACTAAACCCTATATTGTCATCTGGTGGAGATGGTCTTGTTGGGTATGCATCTGGATCAGGAAGGTTTGGAGGATCTGAAGGATCGTTATAATCTTCCCATGTATCCTGTGGTATAGTAGTGTCATCATCAGGGTCATCTAAAGGGTCATTATGGTGTGCACCCCGCCCCCTAAATCATCCTCATCCTGTGGTGGTAAGGGTGAGCATGGAGAGAGTCTAGGAGTGTGTATGGGAGAGTTTGTAGGAGACAAAGGTTTAGTAGGAAGAACAGGAGAAGAGGGTCTTAAGGGGGAAGTTGCAAAGTCTCTTTTCTTGACAGGTACCTCAGGAGAGTGTGAGGTATCTAATTTCCTCTTCTTTGTTGGGAGGCTGACAATATGGCCTGTTTTAGGGTCCACATGCAATGTCTTGTTTCGGATCGGTAGGATCTGGTTGAAACAGTTCTTCCTCCGTGTTGTCTTTCGGTACCGATTTTTTCGGTTCCGAACGCGGTTTCGATTTGTGCTGTGGAGCCGTAGGAGAGGTTTTGTGCTCCTTTGGCTTCGATGTCGAGTCGGAAATCTTTTTCGGATCCGAAGGTTGTCGATGTTTGTTCGGATCCGAGGCCTTTTGGTCTTTCGGTGCCTAAGAGCTCGATGCCTAGGCCTTTTTGGGCGTAACGGGAGTAGGGTGTATTCCCGATTTCGGTACCGACGGTGTTTTTTGGGTACTGATATGCGGCTTGCTCGGTCCCGAGCTGCCGGAAGGCTTTTCCTTTGTCTTCGGAGCCGGGCCTGGAGGCGGGGCTTCTGAAGTTTTCCCTCGGTCTCGAATAAAGGCCTTCAGGCGAAGTTTTGACCGGAGCCGCCTTCTTTTCTAAGGGGGTAGGGGCATTTGTACTCACTCGTTGACCTGGAGTGATGTGGTCATCAGAGTCGGAGTCATCGGCTTCGGAGACGATGTCGAGATCCTCAGAGTCTTCTGCCTCTGGAACATCGGGACCCTCGTCGAAGATGTCGTGTGGCACCTGTGAAGCCTGTTGAGCCATAACGTGTCGTCGAGCCCGGCGATCATGGATAGTCTTTTTAGATCGAAAAGAGGCGCAGGCTTGGCAATCCTTTTCTTCGTGCTCTGGCGAGAGGCAAAGGTTGCAGACCTTGTGGTGGTCACTGTGTGGAAATTTAGCTCCACACTGGGGGCATTTTTTAAATGGAGTCCTTTCCATTAGCCGTAGGCCCGAATGGCGCCGATAGGCCCAGTGGCCCGCGTCGACGACCGGAATCGAGAAGTTTGTGGGTTAGCGCGTCGAATTCACACGATCGAAACAATACCGTCGAGTAGTGATGCTTTGCGCGTCGAACAGGTTTGGAAACATGGTACGGAACCGGAGCACCGAAAGTTACATCCGAACCCGATGGCGGAAAAAAAACAATCTAAAGATGGAGTCGATGCCCATGCGCACTATCGTCCAAGGGAGGAGTCACCTATCTCGTGACTACAAAGACTTCTTCCAAGACAACAACAAACTGCAATCATCCGAGCCCAACACCAGATAGCGATCTATGCACAAGTATGTATTCTGCAGCTCATATGCCTCGAACACATATATATATATATCTCTTTGTGTATTTGAATCTTGTGCATTTGGCATCTGGGAAAGCCTTTCTGTTAGAGAGCATTGTGTAAAATAAAACCCCAAGCCTTATTCTAAAAAAGAGAGAGTCCTTGCATTTTGTAAAATAAAACCCTTTTCTAAAGGTGCTGTGTTAAAGTCTTTTGCTTCTCCGGGTGTTGAGCCATCGTGTGGGAGCTGTATTATCTGATAGGTGCAAGCAAGACACAGGGCGTCACTTGCCAGGATTCGAAAAGAAAATTAAAAGGGGAAGATGCTCTCTAAAATGCCTATGTTTTCAGTTGCAGAGTCCCAGATGCCAACTGAGTTATTTGAGAGGGAAATTGTCTCTCTTAAAGAGGGAAAACAACTTGGTATTTCAGACAGAAACAGTGGTGTCATTTTGAATGCATTGCTTAGCATGTATCAAAAATTTGAAAATTTCGAAAAAGAATGTAGTGAGCGGAGACGAGAGTTGGCTGACGCTCAGTTTGAAAACAAGTCTTTGAAAAAAAGAGTTAAACATGTACCAAGCTCCGAAGCCGTTTGTTTTGCTGAGCTGTTCGGATAGCCAGGATGAGTCATATGTGAAAAATGTGAACTTAGAGATGTTGCCAGTTAATCTGCAGGCTTCACAAGAGGTCTTAATTAATTCTTTTGAGGACGTTGCTCAGCCAGAAATGAATTTGAACCGAGAAAATGTGAATGTGCAGGAAGATAAACAGACCAGTCTCTTAGAATTAGCGATCGTTGGTGGCAGGTATAAATCAGACATGTCAGTGAATGATGAATCTTGCTCTACATGGAAAGACGCTATTTTTAAAAAAGAAATGCAGCAAAGTGCTTTTGAATCTGCACAACAGACTGTGCAGAATGTTTCAAGCATGTGGTCAATTCAGAAAGGAGACAGTGTATCCTGTGTGCCAGTTCAGGAGCAGTTTGCTATTTTTAGTAACTGTGAAGAACAGGGAAAGAAAAGTATGCTTTTAAAGTTGTGGATTGAAACATTTTCAAACGCTGGACAAATAC
This sequence comes from Calotriton arnoldi, assembly GCA_963921515.1. Lineage (NCBI taxonomy): Eukaryota > Metazoa > Chordata > Amphibia > Caudata > Salamandridae > Calotriton > Calotriton arnoldi. Next base: position 1,122,153 of record CAWUFW010000491.1, on the reverse strand, counting down.
AGATGCTTTTGTGCATTGAAAGTCACTGGGCAGAAGACAATAAGACATAATGCGATTTGTCAATGGGAAGAAGCAAATGTGATAAAGTGGTATATACAGACAGAAACTGCAGTTTTGCATGAACAGTTGGTGCAGGTCCCAGGGGTGGTGTTTGAGACACAGGATTCCCCAGTGAAGTGGCAGATTGTACTGCAAAGCACAGCTACTGTGCATGCTCATGGTCCTAAACATTCACTAGCCAGAACCTTTAATTCCCTTACAGATGAAAAGGCTAAAATCTTGGAGACAGAGGTGGTGACACACGATTCAGATTTGGTGTGCATGACTACATGCAAGCACCTAGGAGAGAAAGACCATACAAACAGGTGGGCAGAGAATGAAGGGATGTATATCCCCCTAGATTTACCCAGAACTGTGATTCATATGTGTCAGTATGCACAAGCTAGACCAGTCCCACAGAAGGTGAGGGACGAGTTGAAGAAGGGAAAATCACCAGAGCAGACAGAGCAGATGGATTGCCTTGGGCTTCTGCCAATTGATAAAGGGAGCACGTGTTCAGCAGTGAGTGGAAAGATAGTCAGGAAGGAGACTGCCCCAGCCCTTCTTACTGTGCAGGGAAAAGGAGAGTTTCATCCTAATACCAAGAATTCAGAGGCTAAAGTGTGGGTAGAATTCTCAGATAATTCCCCAGAGCCAGCAGAGAACCGTGCAGACAGGAATGATAATATTCTGCCTTCAAACTCAAAACAGAGAAAGGAAAATGTGCGCTTTTTGAAAAATGTTTTTTGCAAGAAGAGTGATGCTTGTTTCTTTTCCAGATCATACTGCGGCCTGATGTCCTTGTCCTGTGAGTGGATGCCCGTGTATGTGTGCCCCGTGTGGGTGGGACCCCTCCCCTACCTCCCCAACCCTGGAGTGATCACCGGACGGTGCAAGCTGACATCCTGTGGCTGAACAAACCAGACGGACCTACCAAGCCAAGAATCATGGACTGATTTCGTAAACATGAAGTACAATGTACACAGTTATTTTAAATGCAAGAAGGCTGTGTGTCTTTCACACAGAAGGACGTTATTTGTTTAAAAAGAAAAAGAACAAAGATATTGTGAAATCGAAATTGCAGATTTTTTTTTGAGTTAAAGATAAAAAGAAAATGATGATGTTGCCTTTATTTTTTTAGCATAAAATATATAAGTATGGCTGCTTCAACAGTAGAAGTTCCAGAATTAGCCATTTGAGACATTAGGAGCATTACTGAGTTCATAAGCTTGATTCCATTTGTGCATTTATTTTGTGTATCCATCATACATTTATTCTTGCTGAATATTCAGATATGCATTAGCTACTTTTACATGCTTTGAAATGATTATTACATGCTTTTATGATTTCACTGTTCTAATGTGCGTTTCAATTATACTTGTGCTTTCAGTTAAGAAATGCAGTTCTTCAATCATAGTTGTGCTTTCAGTTAAGAAATTCATTTTTTTGATATAGGTTTGTGATGATAGTCAAAGGTCATGGGGTGGAATGTAGTGCTAGAGGCACTCTTGTGGTCTGACACCCTGTGATGACCTTTGACTACCATTATTTTAACTGACTTTAGTGTGTTATTTTATTCTAGTATGAATGTACGATGTCCTGCATATGCTTTGCTTCTTTTACAAGTTTCTTTCTTGTAATCTTGCTGTCTTTCAGTGGGAGCGGTCACGGAGTAGGACAGCCTTGCCAAGAACAGAGGTGTGGAATGTACTTTTTGGTCTCGAAGTGCAGTGTTGTGGGCAGTGATGCACACATGTGCTCGGTGTTGTACATTGAGAGATGAAGTATGTGAATCTATAAGCTGCGTGCACAGCAGTGCTTGCAAGTTGTTTGGGTTAATCACGTTCAAGGTCTTTTTGTTTTGTGAGAGATTGTTTAATGTACTTTCGTGAGCTTTGTCAAGATAAAGGATGGAACATGCGAGATTTGGAGAAGGGGACGTGAGAACTCCTTCCTGCCATGGGAGTGCTTGCTTGGAACCTGGCCAGTTCTGGGAAGATTCCTCTGGCGCGGGGGGAGGTCTCTTTCGAACCTTCTAGTGTGTTTTGAGGTTATAAAGCTGAGGGTTGTTGACTCAGAAACCAGGAGTTTGGAATCCGAGTGGGGACGGACTCGTCTACCTCGGAGCGTGGAACTCTGGTTGCCGAGGCTCTCAACCACGGCTGTTTAACTTCCCCAGTCAGGAGTGGGCTGAGATGCAGTGTTTGCACCAGGTGAAGTATTGAGTTTTGGTTATTGCCATTGTGATGTTTGGCCAGTGGCTTTGATCATTTGATGTGTTTTCTTTGTGATGTGTGAGTGAGTCAGTCAAGGTGCACCTTCAAAGTACTCATTTGGTGTATTCAGTGTATATATCTTTCTGATCTCTTGCAGGACGTCCAATATATTTGCTTGAGTCTTATTTCATATTATTTGCTGCTTGTTTATTCATCAGTATTATTCATGCATTATATTTACCAAGTGTGTTATTATTGCTTGCATATAAACATATATATATATATCTCTTTGTGAATTTGAATCTTGTGCATTTGGCATCTGGGAAAGCCTTTCTGTTAGAGAGCATTGTGTAAAATAAAACCCCAAGCCTTATTCTAAAAAAGAGAGAGTCCTTGCATTTTGTAAAATAAAACCCTTTTCTAAAGGTGCTGTGTTAAAGTCTTTTGCTTCGCCGGGTGTTGAGCCATCGTGTGGGAGCTGTATTATCTGATAGGCGCAAGCAAGACAACCCTCTCCTTACGCCAGCATAGATTGAAGTTGAAAAAAATCAGATGGAATTAAAGAGAGCCGGGGAAGAAAAGTTTTGGGCTAGACTACTTCATGATTCCAAAACTAATAATTGCAAGCGCTTTTGGTCCCTTGTGAATAAAGTAGTGAGCCCTTTTCTTGGTGGAGTGGCATCACATATCCCTGAGGGGAGGTGGGCTCAGTACCTGGAATACCACTTTAACCCTCTGTCAGGGAACCCATGGTTGTCCACAATGTCTGGGCCCACCGCAACTAGTAAACAGAATAAAAGTACCCAGGGGAGCCCTAAACAACATCTGGAGGTAGCCAAGTCAATTCGCTTAGCTAGAATTAAACAACAAATATCCAAGGGAAAAAAGAGGGTGCACCAGGACCAAACGGAGTTCCACCAGCCCACTTCAAACAGGATGCAATATTTTGGGCAGACACATTAGATCCACTCTTCTGCCAAATCAGGCAAATGAGCCAGCTTCCAGCCTCATGGAAGGGCTCGGTTATCTCACCAATGTACTAAACAGGCGACAAAGCCTCTCCGAAAATCTATCGCCTCATCGCCTTGCTCGATATAGAAGCGAAATATTTTGCTGGTACTCTACTAGCGGAGCTACAAGTGTGGGCCGAAGATCACGGTATTATTCCATACAACCAGACCGGATTCTGTAAATCGACTGGCACAACCACTAACATCTTAACAATGTCACTCCTCATCGATAAGGCAAGGGCTACAGAACAGTCAATACTGTTTTGCTTTAAAGATTTTAAAGCCGCATTTAATAATATCGATCGGGCAAGGCTGTGGAAAAAGTTGGCAGGTTGGAATATCCAGAGCTCTCTCCTGGAAATGATAATACAACTACACACTAGTACCTGGGTGAAGATTAAATTAGGAAATGGAAGTCATCTATTGAGGCGTATCCACACAACTAACACTCAAACAGGGTTGTGTGCTTGCACCAACCCTAGTCAAACTATATGTGGCAGACCTGACGCAGTCCTTATACCCATCCAATGCACATGCCCCAAGGATAGGAGGCAAGGCCTTGTCCTGCATACTCTACGCGGACGATGTGGTCCTGATTAGTCACACAAAAGTAGGGTTGCAGCACCTCCTGAATGCACTAGAGAGCTACGCTTAAGAAAATTTCCTGGAAGTAAATTGCGACAAAACGAAAACTATGTCTATAAAAAGTTCTCATGCTTGGCATCTGGGAAATGTTGGAATTCAGAATATTAAAAACTATAAATATCTAGGCATAAACATTGATAACGGCGGTCAATTTATTAACCAGCTCGAATCAATCAGAAGAAAAGGCTTGGGCTTAGCAACAACTCTGAAACAACTAAAAACTAAGCTGATAGGTCCCAGACTATCTCCTTTACTTCAGGTTGTTCAAGCAAAAATCTTACCAACCATCTCATATGAAAGCATTGCTCTGAGAGGGAGAGATTCTAAAACTCTAGACAGCACTATCATCGGAGCTTACAGGATCCTTTTCAACATACCAACTTATGCATCGCCGGCCTAGATTAGACTGGAATTTGGACTCACAAATCAACAGCTACCAAGACAGGGAGCTTACCTAACAAGCTGGCACAAAATAAGGGATGCCCCCGAGTACTCCCTAAACCATTCATTATGGAAGGAATTACAGCTTAGCTCACGAAGGCAGGCCAGGAACTATCTAAAAAGCAGCCTCGCAACAACAAGGCTCTCCGAGCTCTGGGACATACAGACCTCGCACGCACTCTTCAAAAAAAGTAGTACGCAGGACAATCAAGACCCTCTGCTAATAGACGACAAAGCAGCCTTTGCAAAATGGAGCTATGCATGGATGACCAACAGTAGCTACAAAACACTCAGCTTACAATCTTATTTCAGCTTGGGTTTTTCTCGGTGCATAAAAGAAAAATTACTCAAACACAGACTAGGAAAGCTGCCATCCATCCTGCACCTCCCACCATGGCAGAGGGGGCAAACCACATCTAATTGTTGTATGTGTAGAAACGGGATGGAGGACATGGCACACTTGATTTGTACTTGTCTGCACCTAAAGCAAGAAAGGGCGCGTTTACTTAAACCTGAATTTAATGCCCGGGGGCTACACAAACGACGGCAAGCTGCAATAGCGTGCTTCAACTCTGATGACCCGGAGTTGAACTGCAAATTAGTGACGTTTCGAACTGTGGTAGACAACAAAATGGAAGAAGTACGTGCAGTGCGAACCTTCAGGGCCAATTGAGATGAAAGAAGTATACAAGCCAAGGGCAATTTGACCAAGAAGACTTTACCAGCCTCTTAATTCTTAATCTCCAATTTAAAAAAAAAATTAAGCACTACATATTTATAAAAAAACTGGATGTGATTTTATGGAATCTGAATTTTAAATATGAATTTTGTAAACGGTTTTAATTCAAACTCTTGAATCTAGTAGTTTTCAGCGGGTACATTCGTCCTTAGCGCACCGTGGTAGAAATTTAGAAGTTGTCAAAGGGGAAAACAGTCTTTACCACGTGGTCGCAACCATGCATCCTTTACCACGTATTGCCTTTACAACGCAAGGTAAGAATATTTAAGGGGTATGTGTGTGTGCATGTTTATATATACATAAATATATATTCACTGAAAAAAAACAAAGGTTGCAGGGAAGCTATAGTTAGGATATAGAATTAAAAAAACCTTAGAAATTCACCAAAAACAACAAAGGTTAAGGTGACGTTATAGTTAGGTTCAAATTTTACACACATAAAACCATAGAAATTCAGCAGTTCTAGTCATGTCAAGAAACTATAGCTCGTGCTCTAAGGTAACAATAACTCGTGCACCCGCCATGCACAGTTTTCCCATCAATAACTTTATTGCGAGTATTGCAGTGATATTATCAATTATGTCATAGAAGATGTCATGACTGATTTAATATGTGGGGTAATTAGCAGTGCATGGCAAGGGCACAAGTTATAGTTACCTTAGGGCATAAGTTATAGTTTGAGATAACTATAACTGCTGAATTTCTACAGTTTTGTGTGTGTAAAATCTGAACCCAACTATAACGTCCCTGTAACCTTTGTTTTTTTCAGTGAATTTCCAAGCGTTTTTTTTTTAACACAAAGTAATATTTAATGACCATACGTTAATCCAACAGCCGCTGAGCATGGCCTTCGGGGGGCCACAAGGACAGGCCTGTGACCAGGCACTGTGGCCAACCCACAGGCTCCCTTCCCGGGCCACTTTGGTCCAGGGAACCCCATCTTTTGGTGCACTTTTTTAGGAGGGGGCACGGGCCCCTCTCTCTGGGCTGCTTTTGACCCTGGGGACCCTATCCGCTGGAGCCTGACAACATATTTAAGGGGAAGCGGGACAAGTGCCACCCCCACACCAATTTCAGGTCCAGGGACCCCATCCCCCGGCATATTTAATGGGAATGGGACTTCCAGGCACCCTCCTCGGGCCGATATCGGCCTTGGGGACCCTATCCCCTGGGGCCCAGCACATTTTGCGTGGGGGGGCCCAGCACATTTTGCGTGGTGGGGCACATGCATTAGTGGCTGTGTGGGTGTATGAGTGGTTTTGTGAGTGTGAGTGGCTGTATGGGTGGGTGTATGGTTGGGTCAGATTGTGAGAGTGTGTGGGTGTGAGTGGCTTTATGGGTGTGTGAGTGGTGTGTAAGTAGCTGTGTGGGTCTGTGAGTGGATGTGGCTGTGTGGGTCTGTGGGAGTGGCTGAGTAGCTGTGAGAGTGGTTTTGTGGGTCTGTGAGCGTGTGTGAGTGACTGCGTGTGAATGGGTTTGTGAGTGGTTGTGAATGGGTGTGTGAGTGGCTGTTTTTGTGGGTCTGTGAGTGGGTGTCAGGGGTGTGTGAGACTGAGTACTTGTGTGGGTGTCTGTGTGTGGGGGTGACAGTGGCTGTATGAGTGTGTGAGTGGGGGTGTGTGTGTGTGTGTGAGTGGGGGTGTGTGTGTGAGTGGGGGTATGAGTGGGGGTATGAGTGGGGGTATGAGTGGGGGTATGAGTGGGGGTATGAGTGGGGGTATGAGTGGGGGTATGAGTGGGGGTATGAGTGGGGGTGTGAGTGGGGGTGTGAGAGGGGATGTGAGTGTGAGAGGGGATGTGAGTGTGAGAGGGGATGTGAGTGTGAGAGGGGATGTGAGTGTGAGAGGGGATGTGAGTGTGAGAGGGGATGTGAGTGTGAGAGGGGATGTGAGTGTGAGAGGGGATGCGAGTGTGAGAGGGGATGCGAGTGTGAGAGGGGATGCGAGTGTGAGAGGGGATGCGAGTGTGAGAGGGGATGCGAGTGTGAGAGGGGATGCGAGTGTGAGAGGGGATGCGAGTGTGAGGATGCGAGTGTGAGGATGCGAGTGTGAGGATGCGAGTGTGAGGATGCGAGTGTGAGGATGCGAGTGAGAGAGGGGATGCGAGTGTGAGAGGGGATGAGTGTGAGAGGGGATGCGAGTGTGAGAGGGGATGCGAGTGTGAGAGGGGATGCGAGTGTGAGAGGGATGCGAGTGTGAGGGGATGCGAGTGTGAGGATGCGAGTGTGAGGATGCGAGTGTGAGGATGCGAGTGAGAGAGGGGATGCGAGTGTGAGAGGGGATGTGAGTGTGAGAGGGGATGCGAGTGTGAGAGGGGATGCGAGTGTGAGAGGGGATGCGAGTGTGAGAGGGGATGCGAGTGTGAGAGGGGATGCGAGTGTGAGAGGGGATGCGAGTGTGAGGGGATGCGAGTGTGAGGATGCGAGTGTGAGGGGATGCGAGTGTGAGGATGCGAGTGAGAGAGGGGATGCGAGTGTGAGAGGGGATGAGTGTGAGAGGGGATGCGAGTGTGAGAGGGGATGAGAGTGTGAGGGGATGCGAGTGTGAGGGGATGCGAGTGTGAGGGGATGCGAGTGTGAGAGGGGATGCGAGTGTGAGAGGGGATGTGAGTGTGAGAGGGGATGTGAGTGAGAGAGGGGATGTGAGTGTGAGAGGGGATGTGAGTGGTTTTCTGGGTCTGAGTGCGTGGGTGGCTCTATGGGTGTGTGAGCGGGTGTGTGAGGCTGTGTGGGTCTGTGAGTGGACGTACGAGTGGTTTTGTGGGTCTGTGAGTGGCTGTGCGAGTGGTTTTTTGAGTGGGTGTGCGAGTGGCTGTATGGGTGTGTGAATGGCTGTGTGGAAGAGTGTGAGTGTGGGTGGGTATATGAGTGGGTGTGTGAGAAGCTGTTCTCTGGGTCTGGGTGGATTCATCAGTGACCGTATGGGTGTGTGAGTGACTGTATAGGTGTGTAAGCGGGTGTGTGAGTGGGTGTATGGGTGTGTACGCGTGCATAAGTGGGTCTGTAAGTGGATGTATTTATTTTTTATTTGGTGTCTGGATCTACGTATCATACGGGGGCCACACTGAGTGATGCAGTGGATCCGCGTGCATGTTAAAAAGATGTTTGGGGGGGCGTGGCCGGGCAAGATGGCCGATCGGACGTAGTCCGTCTCGGCTCCCGGACCGCGCACTGTTCCGGAGGGGATAGCTGCGGTTTGCCTGCACCTAGCGCGTTGAAAATTGCTCCTGCGCCAGGCTGAAGATGTGAGGAATATTCGGTGAGACCTCACCTGTTTCTGAAGTAGCGGTAACGGACCCAGTGCGAGCCTGCCGGTGCGCGACAGGCGCCATTCAAAATGGCGGATGTCGTTTGGGGCTAATCGGAGTGTCTGCGGGAGTTCGGCGGCGTGGAACTAGGACCCCTGCCTCCAAATTTTACTCCCCGCCGACGGAGGTGAGGCCAGCAGCTGTGACGATTGCTGGGCGCCCGCGACGACCTTCCCTGGAGCACACCTGATGCCACGGAGCTCTGCACGGCGCCTGCCTGACCTTGACATGGCGGCCGGTCTGTGAATCTCAGGGCCGGCATTTGACCTGCTAGATTGAGGCCCCACGTCCATTCCCTGTCGAGCGCTAGCCTGGGGGGCACAAACATCTAGTGCTCTCTGTTACCACAGCGGCAAGATCGGAGGCGCCCCGCGAGCGTCTTCGTCCGGTTGGTGCGCACCTGTACCTGCCCCTGCATCCACAAAATGGCGTCCACTCCGCTTTGAGGAGGATGATGGCTACAGAGCGTTGATTGGCGTGGGTGAGACACACGAGTGCTGGGACTACTGACACCTTACAGCTGGACGACTGGCACTGAATTCCGAGCACAGCCCCTGCTGTGGCTCGGTGGCCTGTCACTTCTCGCTGTGTGAGGCGTGGAACATTACATCGGACTCACGCCTTGCCTCTACTTTCCACGAGAGGAACGGCCTCTCGTCCAACAACACCAGCCACTCAAAAGGCCGACCTGCGCAACGTCTGGGGGTTCGTCCGGTGCCACCTAGCACGCGTGTGGTTAGTGATCCTACCCGCTCCCTGCGGTTACCGGTGGCCCCATCCAGCACTAACCCTTCACTTAACGGACCCCTTCTTTGGATATTGGTCCCTCCAACCGCCAGCACTACTGTGACAAAGGCCTCCTGGACCAGTCCGTATGCCGCCAAAGAAGGCGTCGAATAGGGCTTCCACCAAGGTATCAGACTTCTTCGCATCATCAGATAAGCGCTCGACGCTTCGCGAAGACGCTGAAACAGCCAACATGGCCCTCACAAAGGCAGACCTCCTGACCATGTTTAAAGACTTTAAAACGGAACTACGAAACGACCTCGGTCAGGATATCAAAGCTTCCATGGAGCAGCTGAGGACGGATCTTACGGAGAGATTGACCTCCCTCCAGCAAGACGTGGACTCTGTGGGCACTAGGGTATTAGATCTGGAGGCGCAACACCAAGACCAGGAGAAGCTCTCCACTGAATTGCGCGAAGATGTCCGCGCCCTTCGGGACCAACTGCATCAGGCACAGCTCAAGACAGAGGACCTAGAGAACAGGGCACGGAGGGAGAATCTACGTATCAGAGACTTGGAGGAGGGCGCGGAGGGGCCAGACTTGGAGGCCTTCATGGAGGGGCTCTTTGCGGACGTTCTGGGTTCCCAATCCCTTAAAATTAAGCTGGAAAGGGTCCATCGTGTTGGAAGCCTCCAGACAGGCGAGAAGAAGAGACCCCGCGACATATTGGCGAAATTCCACTCCTATAAAGTTAAGGAGGCAGTGCTCCTAGCGGCCAGATCAAAGGGATCCGTCTCCTTCCAGGACCACTCCTGCTCCATATATCAAGATTTGGCGCCGGCTACTCTGGCACGGAGACAGCTGTTCAGACCCATCACCTCCAAACTACGAGATGACAAGATTAGATATAGGTGGACCTATCCATTCGGACTCAGCTTCGAATTTAATAACAGACAGCGCCATGTCACTGAATTAAAAGAGGGCCTGGAGCTCCTGAGTCTCGCCTCAGAGGAGAGTGGGCCCGCCCACGGTAGAGACCAGGAGCCTCTTCGGGGTCCTCCACTGCCGACGGCGTGGTCTGTGGGCTCGCGTAGGGGCCGCAGATGATTTTCCAGTGATCACATCATAGGTATGTACTGTTCATGTTTTATAACAGGCTGAAACCCGTAGAACCTCACTTTCAGACTCACCACAGATGGCGGTATCCTGGTGAAGTTGGCGACTTTGTGAGCGATCCGGGAGGGCTGACAGCGATTCACTTCCATGCGCTCGCCTGAACTTTGGATACCTCTATGGCCCTGCCTCCCGGGTTCTTGTCTAACACTCATGTTATGCTATTAATGAACATAATCTGCCTTTATTATTAAGAATAGTTACTTTATCTCTTCTCTCAAGGTGGTTCTGGTTAGACACCTACGTTATGACCGCATAATGTCTTTGTCTTGCATCCGGAGGGGCGCGGACTGGGTCCTCGGGCATACCGTCCCCCCTAGTCCCTGTGGGTAAGATTTCCCCAGCCAGGGACAAGATGGCGGCTTTTTTGCCGCACTTTTTGTTGATGTTCATTTTGCTGTTTTTGGGGCTTGTGGGGAGGGAACGGGAGGGTAATGGTGGCGGCTTTTTAACATTTCTCGCTAGCGGGGTTTTCTCTTTGCCCTGGTTTATCCACAGGTGGGCTCCTTTGGGTTACAGACATTGCTGGGGCTTCCCTGGGTCCTACACCGGGCTGGGCCACTTGGCATTTCCTATGAGATACCGTCTCACCCTTTAGGACGATGACGATTACCATTGGTTCTTGGAACGTTAAGGGGCTTAACTCCCCCCAAAAACGCCAAAAGGTATGGAAATATATTACTGACCATCATCTCGACATAGTGGCTCTCCAAGAGACATATTTGGCTAGGTCAGAAGACACACGCTTTCGTCACAAACACTTCCCACTGATATACAGATCGTCGGCACTTACAAAACACAGAGGGGTGGCACTCATTTTTCACTCTTCCACAAAATTCCAACCCCTGGATGTCCTCTCTGATAAAGATGGCCGCTGGATTATGGTCAAGGGGCGTTTGATGGGCAAACTGTGCACTTTCATAGTAGTATATGCACCTAACACTGGGCAGGCAGCATTTTTGAAAGGCAGCATCTTTAGTGGGAAGGATTCTGGACTTCGTGGAGGGACCACTGGTACTTCTGGGGGACTTTAATCTGACTTGGCAGGGAGATCTCGATAGCACTCACCCACACCGCTCAGACCTGGGCTCCTTCCCTATCGAAACTAAACAACACCTCCACGACCTAGGCTTGTTGGACGCGTGGCGGACTCTTCACCCCCACTCTCGTGACTACACTTTCTACTCCCACGTCCATCGCACGTATTCCCGACTCGACTATATTTTTATCAACCAATCCCTGTTAGGCATGCTTCAGGAAGCTAAGATATTCCCCCTTTCAGTCTCAGATCATAGTCTCCTTTCCATTTGCCTGGCCTGGCACGGTAATGTTTCATCCATCCCTAAATGGTATTTCCCACCTTCTCTCACGCAAGAAAGAATCCTGCACCAAATTGAGGGAAATTACTGAATTTTTTGACATTAACAAACCTGAGGATACCTCGGAATATACCACCTGGGACACGTTTAAAGCGGTCTTCCGGGGGTACTGTATTGCCCTCAACTCGGCACTAAACGCACAACGAGCTAGGAAAAGAGAGCCACTGGGAAAAGAATTGGCTTCTATTGAGCACACGCATAACCTAAACCCCACTAGAGACTCCCTCCGCAATCTGACGGCTCTAAGGGGTAAACTCAAAGCTATTTACAATAATAGAGCTGAATTCACATTACTAAAACTTCGACACCTATCTTACTCCCAGGGTAATAAAATTGGCACACACCTGGCCAGACAGCTAAAAGGCAGACGAGAGCGGGAATATATAGGAGGTATCCTCGGACCTAATGGGGAGACCACCAATAATGATGAGGAAAAGTCCGCGATCTTTGGTTCTTTCTACCAAACTCTATACACCCGGGACCAATTAGATCCTGACGCCCAACGCGAATATCTCCGAACATTGCGCCTCCCCCAGGTCTCGCCTGATTGGAATGACGCCCTGACTGCTCCCATTACCTCCGAAGAGGTAAACTTAGCTATACAAGCTCTTAAGTCCCGGAAGGCCCCAGGACCGGACGGATACACCGCCCTGTTCTATAGAACTTTTGCCCCTGACATCATCCCACATCTCAAGCGATTGTTCAATAAAATGGCGCTTGAGGGAGAGACCACTGGGTCATTGTCCGAGGCTATGATCTCGGTTATACCTAAACCTGGGAAGGCCCCTCACCTTTGTGCCTCGTATCGGCCCATCGCCCTATTGAATCTCGATGCGAAACTTTACTCCTCCATTTTAGCTAAACGCCTGAATGATCTTATGCCAGACCTCATACACCCAGACCAATCGGGGTTTATCAAGGGGCGGCAAACACACGATAACACCCGTCGCATTGTACACCTCATCGAGAAAGCTAACAGACGTCATATTCCCGCGGTACTGGTAGGCCTGGATGCCGAAAAGGCCTTTGATAGGGTCGATTGGCCATTTTTATTTACTACCCTCACGAGCTTTGGGTTCGCTCCTAAATTTCTCACCATGATTCGGGCCAACTTTGTACAACCTCGATCCCGAGTGCAAGTCAATGGAGTAGCTTCACCCGTCTTTCTCCACTCTAGAGGTACCCGACAGGGGTGCCCTCTTTCGCCCCTACTCTTTGCCTTGAGCATCGAACCCTTAGTGATGGCTATTAGGGCCAACCCCGACATCCATGGCATACCCTTTAGTGGAGACTCCCATAAAATCTCCCTCTTCGCGGACGACGTCCTCTTGTCGCTCTCCGATCCTGGCCAATCCCTCCCCTCTTTACAAACTGAACTGGAGCGCTTTGAGGGGGTGGCGGGCTTCAAAATAAACCTCAGCAAGTCATATATTCTTAACCTCACTCTCCCGCATGCGGAGGTGCACAGGCTTCAGCCCCTCACTCCCCTGCAGTGGGCCACTTCATCCATACAATATCTGGGTATCCAGTTAACGTCTAGGGTGGAGGGACTTTTTGCGGCCAACTTTCCCCCTAGTCTCATCCAGATCCAATCGGAACTCACAAGGTGGAAACCTCTCTTTCTCTCCTGGCTTGGCCGAATACATGCTGTTAAGATGACACTCCTTCCGAAGCTTCTTTATTTATTCCAGGCCTTGCCGATAGAGCCAGGGAGGGACTTTTTTCGCCGAGTTAAATCTATGCTCCATCAGTTCATTTGGCAAAAGGGACACGCCCGCCTCTCATTCTCTTTATTGAGACGCTCTCGAACGGACGGTGGTGTGCGGCACAGCTGCGGGTTCTGACTGAGTGGTCCAAACGGGATTCCGACAAACATTGGTTACATATGGACCGTAGCGTTGCAGGGCGGACCATCTGGGATCTCGCTTGGCGTCCCAAAAAAGATAGACCCCAGAATGTATACCTTAGTACTCCTACGCGTACTACCCTGAGGGTGTGGGATTCTGTTACGGGGGATGACCGATGGACTACCTTCCCCTCACCATTTACACCACTGCACTTTAACCCTGCTTTCCCCCCAGGTCTGACCGAGGGACCCTTTGACACTTGGAGGAAAGGAGGATGCCTCGCCCTGACGCATCTTTTTCATAACTATGATCCCCTGACCTTTGACAACTGCAAACGGGAATATGGATTAGATAACACAGAACGATTTCACCACACCCAACTACTGCATTGGGCCCTCTCCCCGACGATCCGGGATGCAGCCACCCGTCCACCTACTAGGTTTGAATCCTTCCTCTCCAAGCCCTCCACAATGAAAGGGGCGTCTTCATTTATCTATAACTTCTTACTCACCACCACCAACTCACTGCGTCCACGATACATGACTATGTGGGAGGGGATCCTACAACGCGACGTGTCAGAAGAGGACTGGTCACATTTATGGTCCGACATGACTAGATTCAACCACTCTGTGGACCTCCGGGAAGCTCACCTTAAGACCATGATGGACTGGTATCTCCATCCGTCTAGGCTCAAGCAGATTTTCCCCAACACTTCTGACCGCTGCTGGAGAGGCTGCGGCCACCTGGGTGATTTCCAGCACATTTGGTGGGATTGCCCGACTATACGTCCCTTTTGGGCAGAAATCTTGTCACAGATTAAAGAAATGCTGGGTTACCCCATTCCAACCACTATGGCGGAGATCCTCTTGGGACTGAGAGACCCTTCCCTAGAACACCAGTCCCGCTCAGACAAGGCCATCATGTGGCTTTGTATAGGCGCGGCTAAAGTGACCCTAGCGGAGGCTCCAGCAATCTCCCTCTGGCACTCATGGCTATGGCGGTTACTCAGCCTGGAAAGAATGTCTGCTATTTTTCAGGATAATTACAAGAACTTTGAATTCAGATGGGGGCCATTAGTTACTTTCCTCTCCCGGGGACTACCGCTGGCTGTTTGCCCTCCTACTGTCCGGGCACTACACCTCTTTCAATTTTAATTTCATTGTCACTACCCCATGTCGTCATTAGTATTTTGATTTTGCCGCCACCACTGTTTGGGTGGGGGAGGGGGGTTGGGGGTTTAGTTCTTTCTTCCGGGGAGTTCTTATTGTAAGATACTAGTACGTTTTATAAGATTCCTTCCGATTGGAAAGGCTTGATAGAGCACCACCACAGAAAACGATTAGACACCTAATTACGTTCTTCAGTTTTATATGATGCTTGCTGGGGACTGCCCATACCCCTTCTTTATTAGCCGCTGTATCTTCATTTTAGCCTTCACTACAGATTTGGGATCCGGGCATTTTCTGAGTGATGAGTTTTTATTAGCCCTCTATGTCTCGTTGATATTCCAACGCTCACTGCGTTGAGCGAAATGTTGGTGCGAACTTATGATGTACTTTGAAAAAAGTTTAATAAACACATGTTTGACACAAAAAAAAAGATTTTTGGGCACTTTCTTGCCCAGGAGGGGACCCTCACAGACCCCCTCCATCATTCCCATGGACTCACGATACCTCTATCCTGACCTCTTCTATTACTTTTAAGTTTTATTTTAACCCCACAGGAGTCAATCAATCAATCAGGGAATTGTGAAGCGCGCTACTCACTCGTGAGGGTCTCAAGGCGCTTGGGGGGGCCCTTGCAGCTCCGGTCAGTCGAAGAGCCAGGTCTTGAGGGTCTTCCTGAAGATGTGCAGAGTGGGTGCATGTCTGATGTTAATCGGGAGCTCGTTCCAGGTCTTTGCTGCGACGTAGGAGAAGGCTGTTCCACCTGTTCTGGCTCTGCAGATGCACGGGGTTTCGGCAAGGGCGAGGTCGGCGGATCGGAGGTTTCTCTTGGGTACATGGAAGGCGATTCTTTCGTTGAGATATTGGGGTCCGATGTTGTGAAGGCATTTGTATGCGTGGGTGAGTATCTTGAAAGTTACTCTTCACGACTGGGAGCCAGTGGAGGTCTTGCAGTAGTAGGGCGATGTGTTCGTGTTGGGGGACGCCAAGGACGAATCTGGCTGCGGTGTTCTGTATGGTCTGGAGCTTGCGGAGCAGAAATTTGTTGATCCCGGGGATGTCCCGATATACAAAATGGCGGCCGCAACTTTCCTCTCAGGTTGGGGCCAGCCAATCATGGTATTGCTGTTGGCGCCTGCCCCTAGAGACACAATCTTTTTTCTTTAATAACTCCAAAACAACTGAACGGATTAAGACCAAATTACAAAAAGCACTCTTTCTGGACCAAGATCTAGCTTTCTGCCAAATACTGAACTCCGCGAAGTGACAAAAAACATCTGCCGCGCTACGCGGAGTTCCGCGAGTGACTGAGTGCGTTAGGGTCATGCTGTTCGCGGCGATTTTGAGCGCCGGGTGTTTGTCACACGCTGTAAAATCATCACAAATAGCATCATGCGCAGCACATAAGGGCGCAGCTTCCTTTCTGCTGCTCAAGTAGATTTTCTACTCAAGCAGCAGCTTTCTCAACACAAACGGAAAGTTTTTCAACGCGAGTGGTCGCGACCTGCCGTGACAACTTGCATTGAGCAATCCGATTGTCCGCATTGTGAAATCTTGCCAGGAGGTTGATTTACCTCGCTCGCCAACTAGACCGTGGCGAGCAAGGAAAAATCTCGCCGGGAGGTACATATTCCTCGCTCTTACTCGCCAACTTGACGTTGATGAGCACGAGCAAGGAAAAAACTCTACTCCGCGGAGCGGAGTTTTTGGGAACTCCACATGCTCCGTGAAGCATGGAAAACTCCGCAAACCGAGTGGAGTTCACCGCCCAGGGTTACTAAAATCCCTGTGGGAAATTGCATGGGGGTATTGAGTGGTAAGGGTGTTTTAGGGTTTAGGAGTGGGTAAGGGTATTGGTGATAAGGGTGTTGAACGAGTTACTTACCTTCGGTAAGTATGTATCTGGTAGAGACACAGTCTAGCCGCAGATTCCTTAACTTAGAATATCCCCAAGGCGTCAGACTGGATCCGGAAAACTTTTTTCCCAGCAGTACCTCTGTACGCCAGGGTGGCGGCGTCGCCCGGCTCGGTCCCGACGTCGTCCATGGAAGTGACGTCAATGGAGCCATATAAGTTCCCCCCCCCCCCCCCACGTGCTGACGTCGGTTTTCTACTATGAAACTTTTCTGTGCCTCAACGCGGAGCCACTACAAAAACTGTGAGAGTATAGGAACAGTGTGCCAAAAAAGAGCAGAAAACCTTTGAAACAACAATGATAAGAAATCAAAGAATGAGGAGAAAACACCATGTTGAAAGAGTACTCAACACTTGAAGGGACTGAAGGGAGCGAACAGAGCACCCGCCCCAGAAAAAGTCCCACCAAAGCGAAGAGCCATGCCCCCCCTAAGAGGCAACAGCAGTGGAAACAAATGGCATGACAAAATAAGGGCAGTTTGCAACCACAGGATGGAACTGTATGAAAGACAGTCTGTAACCACAGGATGTAACTGTAAAGGACCACAAGA